>JAVRRP010000078.1:0-33233 GCA_036872775.1 Oleoguttula sp. CCFEE 5521
GGAGGCGATGTTGTGGGAGGTGGGGTTGGTGGGGATGGCGGAGGGCGCCATGATGGCGGTGGTGGAGAGGGTATCGAGGTTCAGTGAGAGGGAGGTGGCGATGTATGTGTGTGATATGTCTATGCACCAAGCACGGCAAACGGTGCGTAGGTGGTGGAGGGAGTGAAGGTAAATCGAAGTACTCAATATATGTGTTTGGACGGAGTGGGGCACATTTCCCTGCGTCAAACGCGTGCATCAGGCAACATCAGGCAGACATCGACGAGATTGAACAATTCACTGAACGCCAGAATCGTGAGATAGCTGCCTCCAACTCGAGAGGGGTCGGTTATACTGATCCGTCAGCCCTTGGTAGACCGAGAGAAGTGTGTCAATGGCTCGGGAACGACAAGACCCGACACAGCTTTTTGCATAGGTATACATATGTACAGTCCTGTGAGGTACCTAGTCTCACCACGCGGCGGCAAGCTAGTCGAATAACATAGCACTAGACAATACTCAGCTCTTCCCGATGACGATCAGCCACTATTTCGCAGGTCGGCTAGGATCGACCGGTCCATTGATCTTGGCCGTATCCGGAACACCCTCACCCTTCGTGCTTTTCTCACTGCTATTGTGGATATCCGTGGAATGCCGTGTAGGAGTATTGCTCATGCCCTCTTGCTTCTTCGCTATATCACCAGAGGGTTTCGCCGCCGCGTCCTATCTGACCGTTAGCTCGACATCCCATTAAAACTCAGTAACAGCACAACATACTCCAAGATCCGTCTGCGCCCCTGAGTCAACCCGCTTCTTGAACCCTCCCTTGCCATCTGGCTCAGACTTGACCGTGTCGGTGAGACCGGGCGCATCGGACTTCATGTGACCCTTGCCCTTCACGCCCTCGACGCCAGACTCGCCTTTCTTCGTCTTGGGCTCAGAGGCTGGCTCATCCCCAGACGAAGCCTTGTTAGGATCGTCTGTCTTCGGCTGCGCCTCTCCCTCAGATCCCGACGGCTTCGCGGGCTTGTCGTCACCACCATCGTCCTTCTTATCAGCGTCGTCGGATGACTCTTCGGGGGCAGACTCGGCTTTGGCGTCCTCCTTGGGCTCCTCATCTTTTGTCTCCTCATCCTTTTGCTCCTCGTCCTTAGGCTCCTCGTCTTTGGGTTCTGCGTCGGCTGCTGGCTCAGCCGCCTCCTTCTCCTCTCCAGCATCCTCAGATTTCTCCTCGCCCTCCTCAGCCTCAGCATGCTCCTCGTGATCCTCGCCATGTGCGTCGTGATGTCCATGGTCGGCGTGGGTCGAAGCAGAGGGCCAAAGGAAGTATGCGCCTACGGGTGTGATGATGCCGGCAGAGAGCGCCCTGAGCCAATGGTCAGCTGCATGTCCAGGTTCGACTTGCCATACAAAGGGCATCACTCACCATGGCAGATCCGAGCTCGCCTCATGCGATCCATGGCCTCCACTGCTCGCCCAGCGACGAGCGACCAATTGTGTCCTGTTGGTCCGGGGAGCCGCGCGAGCTGCAGTAGGGCGTGCAAGCCCGCGGAGAGCTCGGAGGCGTAGCGCAGACATGATGAAGAATTGCCAGGTGAAAAGACGGTTACAGCTGTCCTGTGGAAAAAGTTGAAGCTCTCGTCGGGAGGTTGGAGCTGGGCAGCGGATGAACCCGGAGGCATTGGGTTTTGCTGACTACGCCTCTGCAATGGCGACTGTCTTGTTCCATCACTACAGACTTCGTCCATTCATCACACATATTCTGAGTAGACAGAGGAAAAGGCACAGTATCGTCAAGTGCACTTCGTGATACAGCCTTGCCCAGTGTGGCGACGAGATACATGGCACGTTCGCAGTCTACTTCTCTCGGTCTAACTGTGTCATCGTCGAACTTCTCTTACTCCCCTTCAACACATGCTCACTCTCATGATCCATGTCTAGCGTCTTTTCCTCAATGAGCAAACTTACCCCAAGTCCGCACACGGCCACACCCGTCAACACCTCCCAGAGCCTCCTCAAGCCAAACGCATAAGCGCCCTGCAGCTGCTCCTTTACAGGCAGCACACCACTCATACCCTGCAGTGCCGGTACCAAACCTTCGGCATTGTGCGCGATGATGATGGGCAGGCCCAGGTCCGCAAGGCGATGGCGGAAGAAGTTCTGAAAGATCGTCCCGCCTATCACCACGCCAAGGCAGAGCCCGAAGCCGCGCATGAAGCTGTACATGCTGCTTGCATGAGCTGCGTCGGACGGCCGACAAGATGCCTGGATGGCTATGCTATGCGCGATGAGTAGGAGGCCTTGCCCTGCTCCGGCCAGCATGAATATGAAGACCCAGGCTGCTGCTGATGTGCTGACCTCCAGTACTATCATGAGCGCAATGCCTGCAACGCTTAGGCCCCAGCCGAGCCAGATCAAGCGTCTGTAGTGACCGAGCCTTGTGATGACGATGCCGGTGATGCCACTCACGGGTATGACAGTCATGGCGAAGGGCAGGAGGGCTGCGCCTGAGACGATCGGGGTATAGAGTTTGCAGGCGAGCATGTAGAGGACGAGGTAGTAGCTCAGTGCAAATAGCTGTAACATAAGGTCAGCTGAGCGGTCCAAGTCCGGCGGTGGGTGGTGGGATCTCTCACGAGGAAGCCTTGCAGTACTGTGCAAGCATATGCCGCAACAGCTGATCGCTCCTGGAACAGCGACCATCGAAGAAAGGGTATCTTGGCGTACTTCCGCTCGTAGAAGACGGTACCAACAACGCCTGCGGCACCGACGAGCAACGGCACAAGGACTGCAGCGCTGCGCCAGTCGAACTGATTACCACCCCAACTAATGCCAACCAGGAACGACGTCGCGTTTACGATCAGTAATGCAGCGCCAACCCAGTCGATGTTCGAGAGCTTCTCGTATACTGTACGGGGAGGTCTCTCATATCGCAGCAGGAACGGGATGATCGCCAGTCCAATCGCGCAAAATGGAAGGTTGATCCAGAATAGCCTGTACTCGTCAGACTATGCACCCGTCAAGCGGCTTTCCTCGAAATTGAACTCACCATCTCCACCCTCCACTGCTCTTCACAAGCGCACCCCCGATGATTGGCGCGAGATTAGTCCCACATGCAAACACCAGCTGGATCAACCCCAGAAATCGACTCCTTTGCCGCAACGGAATCAAGTCACTCAGCACGACCAGGTTGGCACTAAGGATCCCGCCTCCACCTATACCCTGGATCACTCGACCTCCTAAGATTGCTCCCACGCTCTTCGCTGTAGCGCAGACGGTAGATCCCACGGTGAAAGCCAACACAGCTCCGAAAACCACGCTTCGTCGACCGAAGATATCCGCTAGCCCAGGGACGAGTGGTTGGACTACGGCGCTGGCTAGTAGATAGCTCGCAGCGATCCAGAACGCTTGTGTAGCATTCGCATCCAAAGCCTTCGCCACGCTTGGTAGTGTCGCAACGAGGATCGTCATATCCAGACTTACGATGAAGACGCAGAACGCTTGGCCTGCAAGCACTGTCTTGACCTGTCGTGATGGTGTCCAGGTCGCTGTGGCGGAGGGTCCATCTTCGAGCGGAACATCGTGCAGGTCTGGAACGGGAGTCGAAGTGGGTGAGACGAGGGGTTTGGTCGGGAGAGGGGTCGAGGCTGTTTTGGAGGCAATGTAATCTGCGTAGCGGGGAGTTTGAGTGGCTGTCCAAGGATTCGAGAGGGTCGGTGATGGCGGTTGTGGTGGCGGAATGACGTCCATGGTGGTCGTTGTGAATGCTGTGTCGTTGCGCTCAGTCGCGCTCTCTTCGGAACGTCGATTGTCCATGGTCGTATGGGTCGACTCGAGGTATGTAAGACCCTCCTGTGAAGAGCTTGGAGATCTCATCCCTCGAGGCCGGATAATATCTGTCGCTACCCGCTCAGTGTACAAGGCTCAAACGCAGCCTTGCATTTCCGGCCCCTAGACGCTATTGCACATTCGTATGTGTTGTCCGAAGCCTTGAATCTGCACATCAACGTCAGGCGAGTTTGGGGCCAAAAGACTTCTTTGTTCCGCCGACTCGGTGTCGAACGTCAAGAACCGAACCCGGGTAAGGGCGGTCCATTGTTCTTTATCAACTCCAGCATTGGGGAGGTTCGCTCGGAGGTTCGGGCAGCCACAATCGCGGCGTCTCAGTTGCGCCTTCCCATGCTTCACACAGCCCGTGCGCAGGTCAATCCAGATCTGGTACTGTCCTACATGCCACGCGTGCCTTCTTGCACACCGGTGAGCTTATCGCCAATCCATCACTGGGAACGAGCGCCAACGTGCCGTGTCCGAAACGCATTGTAGGTGCCACGTGGGCGATACCAACCCACAGAAGCTTCAACGAGGCTGAGCTGGATATGTGTGCGCGGGCGCCTCTGCAAGCCACTCGCTACACAAGCTTCAATCGTCGTGATACTTATCTACAAGGCTGAGACGTATGTAGCAAAGTCTCTAGATTGGCGTTGCGCGATGTGTGCTGGACGAGCCGAATGTGTAGGTCGTGGCTTGCTGTGTAGATTAGGTTGACAACGGTTCAACCTTGGTGGCTTGCTGAAGCGCTGCACGTGACGTTGCCTCTCGAATGAGTTACTGCGTGTGAAGGAAAATGTACTTACTTCAGGTACAAGTACAGGCGTTCTCCCGTGTCGACTCAGTGCAGCTTTCGGACTGCCCGAGCTCTCTACGCCTGTAACGATCACATCAAAAGCCAGCCACTGGGACCGGTCAGAGTGCAAGCTGTTTGGTATTTTACAGATGCTATGTCTCGCGTACAGTATACATCTCTATGCTCGCCTTATGTATGCAGAGTACGATATCGCTACCAGGCCGCCAGAAACGCTCGAAATATGCATATGCTGTGTATACGCCGAATGCAACAAGAGACTTCTCTTTCCCTCCATAACGCCAGAAACCGATGGTACGTATGTTCGTATATGCAGCTCAACGCGAGCACGCTGTGCGATGGCATGGCTCAGCCGAAGTAGTAGTAGCGCGAAGCAAAGGGCCGACCAGATGAGAGAGCCGAAGCGCCTGTGCCGTAGGTGGGAGGTCCAGTGCCGGTAACGTATCCAGTGCCAGTCCCAGCGATCGATCCATTGTTCCACACCGTCACAGTCGACCATTCCACCACTGACCTCGTCTCAACGACCTCCACCACTTCCAAGACACTCAAGGTCTGCTTCACCAAAGCGTCTCTCATAACCACCTCGACCGGCTGCGCGAACACTACAGAGCAGCTCACATCAGCACAGAGCTCTCATACCCTCACTCGTCCTGCAAGTCCGGTCTCCTCCGCCGTCGCAGGCGCGACGCCTCTCTTACTCTTCAGCGTACCAAGACCAATCTGGCCCACTCCGGGACTTGGCCATTGATCCGGTACAGCGGCGAAGGTCTGGGTGTAGGCAAGTTGGACGTAAGTCACCACTCCGTTAATCTCGGTGCGGACCCAGTTCGTTGTCACAGTGGGTGCTTGGACGGCTACGGGCGTGGCCTGCGGGTTTGTGACGGGAGCGGCTTGGCGGAGTCTATAGGGCTATTAGTTAAGGGTGGCAAAGGGTGAAGTGTGGGACTACGAACTGGAGATGAGACTCATCCTCCATGGGTATAAGTGTGGGTGCCGATATGCCGTCTGATATGGGTGATGTGCCGGTCGAGGGTGAGGGCGAGAGGATGTCCGCGGAAGCGAGGGACAGGACGGCGAGCACCGGGGCGAGGAGTGTCGCCCTCATCGTGGATTGCAGTGACCGTGGCGTGCGCTGGGATGGGCGTGGTATATGATCCGAGTCTTGCCTCAAGGTCAGCCCAGCCTTGTCCGACGTGGTGGCTGAGGTCTCGGGCTTACTGTACAGTGGCCTTCCTTCCGGCCTCGTAATTCTGTGCTTCGAGTATTACGCAGATCAACCGCAGTACTTTACAAACAAGCAAAGGCGTATGCAAAGGGAGTGTTCACTATTATCGCCTCTCCTCAAGTCTCTTCCAGTGGATCCGGTCCAAGAGCGTCGTGTCTATCAATAAATCTCCACCACGGCAACCAGGTCCCGTCGATTACATGCAGGTACGGTCCAGGGATGCTTTCCAGGTTTTCGGTCGTGTCACTTCCGAATTCGATCACGCAGCACACTTCGCAGAAGCAAGAACGCAGCAACGAACGCTCGAAACGCAGCACATGCAACGGCTTCAACGACGAACAAAGTGGAGTACGGAGAAGTGTCAAGATGGATCAAGACGCGCAATCTGCTGCGGTCGGAGATTCAAGGTCTCCCAGCGCCGACCCTAGCTTGTCTAGCAAGGTTTCCATGATTGCGTTTACCGGCTTCGGCAACGGCTTCGATTTCAACTGGCTGGGAATGGCACGTTTCAGGATTTAGGGCACTTGTCAACTGGGTTCAGGGCGCGGCGTGGCTTGGAAGGAGCATTTGGGATCATCCTATCAATCCTGCGTGATCATCTCACTGACCGTGTTGCTGCGGAGGAAGAAAGTCAGGTAAGCTGACTATGAGAGGCTTAAATTGTCATTCGACTAGTTTTAGTCATTCTCTATTACTGTCGGTCCCTTCATGGTACGATGAATATGCCCGCACATGCTCAAAGGGGCGGATCCAGACTAACGAGCGAATCGATCACAAGCCCTGTATTTCTCCCAACATGTGAGATCCCGATCATGTTCATCACGTGGATGCAATAGTGGTCTACGCACTCATCATCGGCACGAGAGCTCAGGCTTTGTGGTATCTTGTTTCTCATGGATCTGGCGGCATAGCGACGCGCTGTTATGGCTAAGTTGAAAAGAGCATTTGCCACGTTGCAAGCTTCTAGACAAGCGGAGGCACCGTGGTTACTCGCAGAGGGTCCGCCCCCTTTCACATCAATAGTGACTGGTGATTTCACGGTCGCAGCTACACTCATGTCACCGCAGGAGCCTTCAGACGTGGGGAGAGGCGGAAGTACATTGTATGCTTGCTCAACAAAACACCACCGATATGCAGTGAATGTGATGTCTCCATCAACCCCCTCCCTACATGCACCCGACGCCTTCGCTAATCCCCAGATACGCAACCGTCCCCAAGTCAATAGTCCTGCTCACTCCACTCTCCTGTACTTGAACTGCTTGCGAGCCGTCTCATGCACCTCACACCACCTGGTCCCCCCCAACAACTGTGTACGATAACGATGTCGTGTCCTGGGATACCAGCAGCGTTTGGAAGAATCCTACTCCTCGTACTTGATGTCTGGGATGTGCGTCTCTACAGCTTCCTCCGTCAAGGCGACGCCGTCAGCAACAGGAACCTCACTTCCAAGGCTGCTGCTGCTAGATCTGCTGCTCATGTTGCCGCCTGCGCCGGAGTCGAGTCTGCCGCAGATGGTAGCTGCTTTGCCGACCTTGACTGGCTTGCCATTGATCCGATCGTTGAGTACGACCTCGAAGCTCTCGTCAGACGGCGTGACGGGCGTGAGTGGCATGGTGGTTGGGGTGGGTAGACTGACGGACGAGCCCGTCGACGATGCTCTGCCTGGAGTTTCGGAGACGGTACCTTCGACGCGGCGTAGACGGTAGCGCGGACGATCGGGAGCGTGATGTTCTCGGCGCCAGCAGTGGTATCTCCAGTGACTATGGCGTGGTTTATGGCACGTTGTCCATCGTCGAAGTCTCCATCGTAGGCGCAGCCATCTGCGTAGCTAGCCATGGGGCAGAAGCCAGGCCCAGGGCAGGGGAACGGATCAACATCGACGAACTCCTCATTGTCATCATCTTCGTACACCCCACTCGAGATCTCGCTCGATGTCCAATCACTTGGCGTACTGTTTTCGTCGGCGCCGTCCTCCTGCTGCGAATTGATGTCCGTGCTGGTCAGTCCGAGGCCGAATTGACGAAGGCGACGAACTGGTGCAGGTCGTGTACCGAGCTTGCTGACAACAGCGGGCTCAACCATGCGCAGATACTGCATCTCCGTACTCGAAATTGCCGGCTCTGTACCGTTGAGAATGGCTGCTATTGTGACGGGCACTCTGTCGTGAAGGAACGGGCGGCAGGTGTGGCAAACCATATAGTTGCACGCAGTAGTGGTGCTGGTAGCCGCGCTGACAGCCTCAACTGAGGTGGAAGGTGATACGGTGGTACCGAGGGATGCAATGATGCTAGAAGATGCGTCGCCAGTCTTGCTGCTGGGCGATCCAGAAGGTGAATGCTGAGCTGTTGTACATTCCTCCGCTTTGATCACATTAAGCATGTGGACCTTATCAGCGATGATCTTCTTGGCCTCGCTGACGGTGTAAGATTTCGAGCGCATTTGAGCCACTACACTGTGACTCATGCCGACAGCTATGGCAATCTCGGTCAGGTGGTCGAGGTCGTCGCTCTCAATGGGAGGCTGCGGAAGCTCCAGGTCGTGACTGGAGATCGATTGATGTGCGAGCATCCAGTCCTGTCGACAGGCGTATAGCCAGCCGACGCTTGGACGCCTGCCACACATGTTGCATGCGCTCGTGCCGTGCTGGCGAATCATGGTGATATGGGTGCATTGGCCTACGCGACGCGTTTGCTGCGGCGTAGCAGGAATACGGTGACGCTGACCGGTCGGCGGAGGTGGCACTGCCTGCGAGCGGATCAGCAAAGGTCTCGACGCTGCCATAACTTCGCCTTGTCAGGAGGCTGGTCTTCTCCAGGGCCGTGACGTCTTGCTTGAGCACCTATGGAGCGCGCCGCAACAGCGACTCGTCAATAGCAGCCCTAGCGAGAGCCACAAGTTGACGCGATGCTTGCTCGAGCGTGAGACAGGTGAAGGCAATGGTTGCAGCATAGTGAATAAGAGCACAAAGCTCTCGGAACTTTCGTCAGGGAGCTCGTGCTCGATGACACAGCGAAGACTCACCTGTCTGATTGTCCTCATCAGCGCAGCCATGCTGGAGCGATTGTGCGATGGCGAAGACTGCCAGAAGGGATCGGTCGGAAAAGATGGTGGTGAGGTCGGAGTGATGTGTTGGTGAAAGGTGGTGGGCTGGTGCGCCATAGTGAAGAGATCGGTTGCGTCTCAGAAGAGCTCTTGCCGGTTTTGTTGTGAGATCTTGCGTGAAGACAGAGTCGGGTCGATCAAGACACAGTAACAATATGAGTGTGTTTGAAGGGGAGCAGAGAGATGAATGGCCGGTAATAGTTGCGTAGAGCAAAGAGAGAGACTGGATTGTTTCCATCGCAACACAGACAACAATTGAAGTTGCTGCCCATTGTGCCTTCCCTTGTTTGATAGGAAAGAGCGAACTTAGGTTGATATGTCAAGAAGGAGCGACGCGTACCGCTGCACTGGGTCCTGTAACGACCTCACTTTGCATGGTCTTCACGTGGCCGAAGGAAGGAGAGCCATGCTTGAATCTTGCGTGAAGATTTGCTAGGCGCTGCGAAGGTACTGCCTAGGTGCCAGCCTATTGGAGATGCAGTGTGGTGTTGTCGATGCGTTAATAGATATGAAATGGAGCGCAACGCGCGGGCATCCGTTAGCTACCTGACCGAGCAGCACGTCCAAAGTGTATCCACTGAGTTCGAGCTCAGCGGTAGTGGCATTCATGTACGGGGAAATCATTCTTGTAAGCATAATCACTGCTCGTGGGTCAGCTGGAGGTGGAAAGATGTTCGTTCTACCAGCTGCCGAGGTGTGGATTTGGAACAAACATCACGTGACCAGCGTTGCAGCGGGCGACGCCGATCAACATCGATGCGACAGCTCACGGACGTACTTACATCCCACGTGTAGCGGCACTCATTGAGTACGCCCATTCTCATACGTCCTTCACACTCACCTCGCCACCATGTCGCAGGTCAAGTTTGAGCAAAAGAAGACGATCCGCACCACCGCCGGCGCGATCCCTCCACCCCCAGTGCCGCCAGGAGGCTCATTCGGAACACGCGATCTACCCAAGGGCAAGGAGGATTTCGCGCACACTGTCGGCAATGCGCTGACCGCTGGCGCTGGGCCTAATGGCTATCTTGCGGTAAGAACACTGCGAGGATGATTACACAACGTGAACTAACGCGACAATCGCAGTGGTACCTCAAGAAGCTACAGGAAGACCCCCTTCGCACGAAGATGGTCACGTCCGGCTCGCTCGCGGGACTGCAAGAGTTTCTAGCCTCCTGGATCGCGAAGGATCGCAGCAAGCATGGCCACTACTTTACCAGTCGCGTACCCAAGATGGCAGTCTACGGCGCGTTCATCAGCGCGCCGCTCGGTCATGTGATGATCTCTCTTCTACAGAGGTTGTTTGCTGGCCGGACGAGCTTGAAG
Organism: Oleoguttula sp. CCFEE 5521; assembly: GCA_036872775.1. Lineage (NCBI taxonomy): Eukaryota > Fungi > Ascomycota > Dothideomycetes > Mycosphaerellales > Teratosphaeriaceae > Oleoguttula > Oleoguttula sp. CCFEE 5521. The sequence goes on from JAVRRP010000078.1 coordinate 10,275, forward strand.
GCGAAGATCCTGCAGATCATCGTATCGAACTTGGTGGTACGTTGCTGCCCAACGTACGAGTTGGCTACAATCAGGCGCTGACGTGACGAACAGATCTCGCCCATCCAGAATGCAGTCTACCTCACCAGCATGGCCGTCATCGCTGGTGCTCGCACCTTCCACCAAGTGCGCGCCACCGTCCGCGCAGGCTTCATGCCAGTCATGAAGGTCTCCTGGATCACCTCACCAGTCGCGCTTGCTTTCGCACAGGCGTTTCTGCCGCAGGAGACTTGGGTACCGTTCTTCAACCTCATCGGCTTTATTATTGGAACCTACATCAATGCGCATACGAAGAAGAAGAGGCTGCAGGCACTGAGGAGGAAGTATGAGGATGGTAGGAAGTCGGATGGGAGGTCGGATTATGACAGGAGGGATGATGGTAGGCGGCCTGGGTACTGACGGGAGCGCGAAAATTGAAGTGGTGGCTATTCACGGGTCCTGTGGCGATAATATCACGGCGGGCGCATCTTGTAGTGGCAACGTTACCGCCGAAAGACTTGGGCAGCCAGCATGGTGCCCGAGATGTGAAGTGTATGTATTTCATAGTATATACTGTTGACGGTTCAGCAGATTTCTCTAGCATACTTCGATCGCGGCTGTCACCGCATTGAAATCGATACCGATGCCATTTTGTGGTCCCCTCGAAGGTAAGCAAACAGCACTTGACGTCGAGTTGCCATGGGTGAGCAGGCACGATAAGCGATCAGGTCATAGTGAATCCAGACGGATCAGCTGACCCCATAGCCGCTCATGTCACATACCTTAAGCGCGCTTGTAGCCGCAAGCTCGCGACGACTACGTTGTACCCACAACAAATGGTACTCCCAAATGTTTGCTGGCTTGTGCATCGTCACCATGTCTGCCACCCAACGAATACCACAAGAAGCGAACTTTGTGTGCCAGGATAGCTGCGGCCCAGGCTAGCTGCCTGGAGCATTGCGTAAATGAGCATCGACATTCCGCCATCAGTCAATCATCGGACATCTAGCACCTTATCACGGTACGGGATGTTGTGGGTTGTGTAACCTCCAGTCCTGGCTTTGGCGAAACCCTTGGCTCACTGCGGAGATAATGATTGTCTTTGGTTAGGGCAAGCATATGAACTGCTTCTCTCCACGTCGAGCGCTACCCGACGCTGTGCACTAGTCATCGTTTGATGGGTGACATCGTCAACATTCAAAACAGTTGCCTCGCCCTTTTTGAGCGAGCTGCGTCGGACCATTGTTTCCTCATGTCACCCAACCACGGGTCGTAGCTGGGTTGCTGATCATTGTCATATGCACAAAAGAAGCTTTCTGCATTCATGCCATTTAATCCCTACGCTAATCTACTACCCTACCCACCTTTAATCCGTGCCCTTGAACCTCAGTACTCCAGCCTTCATCGAACGGCCAGATCCGACACACTCAGCCGAGTCGGCTCATACGAAAACCACAGACGCCATAGAAAACGAGAATCAGAATCTGGAGACCGCAACTCACCATATGACATCTCACAAGACCTTCGAGATCCGGACATCAAGCACCATGGCGATCTTGGCTGGTCCCTGGAGTATGCTACCGCTTACTGCTACAAGCACATCATCAGCAATGGCCCCAGTATCATCGGCGAGATCGATACTCTCCGCAAAGCCCCGGTGGCGAATACGACGCCGTTCCGTATCTTCGACCTATTGGATCGGACATTTTTCTTGCACTTGTTGAATGGGATGGTGTACTTGAGATGGAGGACTCAGTCAGATCACTCGCCAGGCATGACATGGACAGCCGGGACTGTCTGTCCTCGCGTGACGATCGAGCTGAACAGCACGCCTTTCAAGAAGGACGAGGCTCAGATAGATGATCTGCTCGAGCAAATGATCCATCAAATGATTCACGCGTACTTCCTTATCTGCTGCGGAGCTCAAGATAAGGAGGCGAAGCAAGACGGTCGTTTGCTTGATGGCGTTCACTTCGGCGTCATTCTTGAGGCTATCAATGAAATAACCCGTCGCTGCAGGAAGAAAGGCCTGAGAATGCTCTTCCATGCTTCGCATCACAACGACGGCGGTCTTCGCGGTCTACTCGACAGCGGCAGCTCCTGTCAAGACGGCCGTCCCTTCATTGCCTTAGATCCTCGTGGCAACACGGGAGGACCTCCACCACTCGATGGCCGCTCGCACTGTAGCCACGACAACCGATACATTCGCCGCCCAGACGTCACAAATTGGCAAGTTCGAGACTACTCTCGCTGTATAGACCTTGCTCTTGACAGCAAAGGTAGCATTATCTACGATCTGAACGAAGAAGGCAAGCTGGAGCCAACCGATCGACGGAAAGGGCCACCCTCAGCAACCTACATTGAGCTGATATGGGACAGCAAGCGGGTGATGATACCGCGAGAGAAAGCCATGGCGTTTCCGAGTCTGAAAAGACAAGCAGTCAAGCTTGATAGATTCGAATGCATCGTTCCAGAGTGCGAATTCCAAGTCTTCAAGTGCCTTTGGGACTTCATCCAGCACCAGAAGTACTCGCCATCTCTCGAAGAAGGTCACCATCCTGCTTCTGCATCCTCGTATCACCATACGGGCCCACCAGTGATCGTAGGCCAAGGAAGAGTACAGGAGCAGCCAGACGGCATCACAACGCACATTCGCGTCTTCAAGTTGGCTGAGGGACTATTCTTCGAAGAGCTTCGCAAGTATGCTGTAGAAAGACTCTTCGGCATGTCACGTACGACTGATGACCCGGTCACTGCTCTCAAAGAGCTGTACAACGACAAAGATGGCGGTAAGGGCAGCATACACGCTGATCTTCACAAGTGGGCTAGAGCGTTCTTGGCTCGGACTGAAGATCGCTACGGTAGTGGGTATGGGCTTGACTACGCTGGTGCAGGCCTTGGAAGAGGTCTGAGCAACTACGAGATCTTACTCCAGACACATCGCGAGAGGTTTGAGAAGTTGTACCATCGCAATGCGGCGTTGAAAGACGACTGCAAGCTGGTCGTTGCCGAGCTGACCTACCCTGGACGATTGGACGATAACGCCGTTCTTGGTCGCGATGGGGGCGCCGCGTCAACAGCATACCAACATCCCGTCCATGCTCCTCTAGCGGTAGGAGGGTATGCTCCTAGACCACTGCTCGCCGCCACGCCGTATGGACGAAGGCGAAGCTACGACGATCTTTACAACCCGGCGCCAGCGCTACTACAGCAGCCTCTGTATGCGCCTGCGAACGTTGTGCCATTACCAGGAGAGCGACTGTCGATCATGCCACCGAGTGTGGTACAGACGCCTGTCATCGCTGCTGCGGCGCCGTACTGGCCTAGACGCTACAGTGGCGGTTTTGGTCGTGATCCTGTCAGTGCTCGATATCGGGGCGGAAGCCGATGGAGAGATCCATGGGCCACGTACAGGTACATGTAAATCTCGGACCGAATCTGGGATTGCTGTCTTGCGTAAGAGAGGGAACGGTCTTTGTTTGCTTGAGCTAGTTGCATATGGTGGTTGGCACTGCATAACTGTAGACCGAGGACAGTAATACTGGTTGTGGGAAACTGCATTGCGAGGGTTTCTCCGGAGGAGTGTCGCACGTATAGGCGTTGGGGCGGCTCCCTGCATGCATTTCGGCAGGAGAGTGATACCGGCAAAGCGCACAAGGCTTCACTGTAGATGTAGTGCACATATGTCGATATCTCCGAGAGATTCGCGGAAGCATCTGGTGCCGTGTTCGTGAGCAGAAGTCATTTGGTATCAGACTATGAGATATACACTCTCGTCATGTGCAGTACTGTCGTACTTTGCTTTGAGCTGCAGTCTTATCCTTGCTCCCTCCCTCCTTCGTCATCGGTATCCTACATTCCCTGCATAGCCTGCTCTTGCTCCTTCTCGCCTTTAGACTTCCTTGCGAGATCCTCATCACTAGTCTGACTGGAGTTCTCGTTGATCTCGGCTTCGATGAGCGGTCCAGTGTACCACTTCCTGCCCTGAGCGAACCAGTACGCAGTTGCAAAGACCAAGATAGCGCTCAGGAACACCACAGCGTAGTTCATGTTCTCGGCTGTCGTCGGTCTCACCGTTGGGCACAGGAAGATGATACTGACGAATAGCGTCCAAAGGCAAGCCCAGATGTTAACAATGTAGCTGAACTTGCCCAAGTGCCAGGGTCCGGGCTTGAAGTTGCCGAAGATGAGCTTACAGGCGATGGGAATGCAGTAAGACCAGTCCAAAGCGATGGCGCAGACGTTGAAGACACCAGCGATGGCGGTGTATGAGCCGAGACCGATGAGGTTGATAGCGATGCAGAAGAAGACACAGACCCAGACCGCGAGAACCGGAGTGCCAGTCAACGGGAGGATCTTTGTCCAGATATGGCTGGCAGGCACCAAGCGGTCGCGAGAGAATGCAAACAAGGTCCTGCCCAAAGCCTGCATGGCCGTGAAAGTGACGAACTTGATGATGATGAACGCGCAGACGGTGAAGACTATGCCACCGGCTTTGCCCAACACGTTCAGGAAGATCTGGGCCACGGGTTGCGCGAAGTCGGATGCGAGGATGTCAGCTGGCTCGCCCATGCAGAAGCAGAGGACGATGTTGTACAGCCAGCCGGCGACGTAGGTGAAGAGCATAGCCATGCTAATTGCCCAGGGCGCTTTCAACTCGGGCTCGGTGATCTCTTCGGTGATGTGGGCGGTGCTGCGATGGTGTCAGTGATAGACTTTGTGTTGAGCAAAACTGCAAGCTACTCACGCGTCGTAATCGGTCATGGTCCAGCTGACGGAGAGGAAACCGAACATGAAGGACCAGCCAGTAGGCTCCCACCCGGAAGTGTTCTGGATGTCGGTGAAAACGTATTTGGCAGTATGCTTTGGTGTGCCATTCTTCTCCGTTGCCATAGCAAGTAGCGAGATACAGCAGGTGACCAGGACCAGAATGTGGAAGATCACGTAGCCTTTGGTCATCTTCTCCATCCAGTATGTTGAGAGAGAGTTTACCAAGCCAGTAACTACAGTAAGCGCAGCCATAACACCGACAGTGTGGTTCGTTGTGGGCACGTAAGCTCCATCGGTGCCCATTGACACAGCTGCAAGGAGTAAGGCAGCAGCGCCCCATTCGGAAGACGCAACGCCAGCAACTTGTCCCAGCAGGTTGAGCCAGCCAGTCACCCAGCTGATGTATGGGACGTACTTCCTGGGCGCAAGCCGGGAGACTGTGTAGTACCTAAGACGACGGTAAGCTCACATACCTCACATAACACTCAGGGAGGAGCACGCACAATCCACCGCAAGTTGGGTATGCTGAGACCAGCTCAGCAACTGAGCACGCGATACACATGCAGCCAGCGCCGGAGATGAACCACGACCACACAGCAGACGAGCTGCCGCCGGCATAGAGCGGATACGAGAAGGTTGTCGCTACAGTCGAGAACAGTCCAGAAATACTGACGGCGAAGGAGAAGGTCGAAAGGTAGCCGAATTCACGCTTGAAGACTGGCTTGTAGCCGAATTCTGCTGCGAGGGCGCGATCGGCATCAGTCATCTCTTCGAGGGCGACAGTGCGGACAGCGCCTCCGGGGCCTTGCAATTCCATGGCGCCAACGGATTGCTTGCGCTGGCGCGTCTCGCCAGGATTGGTGAGTTCAGCCATGATGAGTGTGAGTTGGGGTGAAAAGTCGCTTCGGGCAAATCGGTTTTGTCGCTATGGCTGGCGTCGGGCGCAGTCGCCAAGTAGTCCTACCTGAGGAATGGCGAATGTTGCTCTGGGCTGGCGGATGTTGCTGATGGGCCGGAAGTTGTCGCTGTGGCTCGGTGTCGTGGCAAAACTAGACTCGAAATCGCGATGCAAAATGAGGGCGGGGGGGAGCTCGGGTATGCTATCAGATAGCAGCTCTGTTGTCCAAAGTAAGATAAAGCTAGATACACCCTGCTTCCACGTGATGATGTCGTAGTGAGGATGTGGTTGCGAGATAGCGCGTTCCTCGTCTCCGTAACGCTTACAGAGAACTCGTGATGATGGAAGAAATGTGGAAGGAGGAGATGATCTGGAAGGTTTCTTTTTCTTCTCTAGCACCTAGCGAGCGACCCGCCGACACCACCATCAAGAACCACGCGGGCGCAGGGCTGGAAGGGCTCCCTGTCAGCTGAGGTGCATGTTCATTGGACCGCAAAGATAACGTTCGACGCTTGGAGCGACTTTTGTCCAAGCATCTCTTGACGACGTCAAGACAAGAGCGGAGCAGTGCTTGGCCGGCAAAGCACTTGCGAAGGGCTTGGGGATATGTAAGGTACTCATAGCGGGCTGTGTTAAGCTCACATCACGATCAGATCCATCCCATCTTGTGCCATCAGCGTGACGATGAGGACGCGGAACATGCCTCGATCGAACTCGATGTCGTGTGTCCAAAGCACAACTTGTGGCAAAGAGACACGACTTCTTTCAGCGGCGCCGTGCCCGGCGTATCTGACCTCGCCTATCATCAAGCGACCCACGGAGACTTAGCGTCTCGCTTGAGCATGCTCTTTCGGAGGCATCTCGATCTTGCGGCAGTGCTCCGGCATCCGCGACATGCGGGCATGCTTGGCATGACGGCGGTCCATAAGGTCTCCACGTTGACGGACTTTACTCCTGGACGGGCCATCACATTCGCAAGACCGAGTTCGTAGGCGATAGTGGACCGAAGTGAAGATCCAATGAGCCGTGAGGCATTGAGGTCGATGGCGGATCGATCTCTGCAAGGCGGCCGTCGATGGCAAAACGTTTCACCTTCTAGAAGGTGTAACACTGCTGTCTGTGATGCCATGCAGAGGATGGTCATTATTGTTGAAAGGGTGGTGCTTCACAGACGATGCGGCTAGGTACCGACATCTCATTTTAGTCCATTTCTTCCGCCAATAATACGCTCGTTGCTTTAGGGAAATCTGAAAATTCCTCAAGCTGATCTGAAGTGTTGCGGACTAAGGAGATTGCAAATGGCGAAGATGCCAGTTTTATCAGTCAATGCAATCGACTTTCAAGCAATGTGAGGAGCATGGTGCTGGCGCGCACTCACACAGTCCAGGTAATGTAGGAGACGCAGATTGATCGTCGGATTGCGACGCTTCGACACGTTGGATGATAGAACTCCATTTTGCATCACAGATGCCAGGCACTCTCTCGGGCTGCAATTCCATAGCGTCAGGCCACATCGCCAGCCACTTTTGTCCCGTTCGACGGACAGGTTCTCGATAGCAATCATTGCTTTCCGGCAAGTTTCGATTCCGACATGAATATATCTGGTGGTGACACTGGAGTCTTAAATGCACATGCTGAAGATGGATTTATCGACGCCGCAGTGTCTGGCGAGTGCTTGCTAGTAGAAGATTCGCCCGGCATTGACGTGATGCACTGTACTATTTCTCAGGGGCAGTGCGTACAGTAATGCTATGCACAGCCTGGTCAATACACTGGACTACCCGACATATCTTGCAAAGATGACACCTCTCCTTGGCGACCAAACCAACTCACGCCTACTGGAAAGGACAAGAAATCAGTTACAGACATGGGCGACGACTCACCAGCCTTCCATCCGAACAACCCCAGAACCCGCAATAAAGGTCGACCGTGCTGGGAGCGCATACTGGGCGTGCTGTGACCGCTGTCAAGCTGCTGTGGGAGTCACGGTAAGCCTACTCTGCCAGGGAGACAGCAGATGGAGAAGCACATTCAGATAATCTGCGATCCACGCGGCTATGGTGTGCAAACATCGCCAACATTACTGTGGCTGCACTGACGATGGCCCAGATTCCACGCCTATTCTGTCTCCGTATAATGACGATGAGCATCTAAATGCGAGGCATGTAACACCCCAGTCACGGAAGGACCTTGACCACTTCATCACGACTTTAGACCACCAGGTCCTGACTGCCGAAGACGAAAGCCTTGTGCGACAGATGGAAGACGTCTGGAACAGTTTGCGGGCGCGCTATAGTCTGAGCCGATCCCCAAGCCCGCCGTCTCCGCCGCCTCTCACCGATCCACGCTGGTCCTTCCAGGAGGCCAGAGCAGCCCGGCTCGACTCGCGATTGACCGCCGGACAAGAGAGTATGCTCACAAGGTCTGGAAACTACGCGAAGATAAGACGAGTATGATGCCGTGAACACCTTCGTCCTGAAACGTCAGTGCACCTCCGAGGTGGTGGAGACGGTGAAGCACCCAATAAACGCGCGAGAACGACTCTGCCACCTCCCAAAGCGAAGACTGTCTTGCCTGACGGTGCGAGACCTCATCGGCTGCTATGGTGGCTGGCTAGCGGCAGTGTCTCGCGCACTGGTGCGCCGCCGACCATCGGCGAGCTGCGGGTGAGAAAGGAGGTTGAGCTTGCAAATCGAGAGATAGTGGGGTTCTGAGGCACTGCCGCAGGGAGGCGGCGCGTCGGGAAGGTTGGCCTGGTCTCTGCTTCGCATGGAGATGTGAAGGCTGAAGTCGTGGAGCCCGTGGATGCTAAAGAAGACAGCAAAGCTGAGATGAAGGCGTGGATCAGAGAACAGGTGGTTGAGCAGCTGAAGGCGACGAAGGAGGAGAGTATGGATAAGAAAGTTTCACAGGAGTCTGAGGGGACCAGGGAAGCTCGTCCAGCTGCGGCCGAGGATGGATAGGAGTAGTCGTGTCTCGTTAGTGCGGCAACCAGATGGCCATCAATTCTGATCAGATATGCTGCGCTTAGACCAACAAGATCCCGAGTTGTAGTGCGACAATTACTACACTGGTACGTGGAACTCGACTTCGCATAGTCGGTCGTCAATATAAGGGAACGTGCCTTCCCTCAACGATGAAGTCCATGGTGTCCGTGCCTTCACATGATGACCGACGCCTGGTGGTGCCTCCTACTATCGTGCTCACTAGTACACGTGAATAAACCGCGTCTTTGACCTTACCAACTTCTGTCCTGAACGAGGTCTATCACTTACAGCAGCTGCTCGCTATCAACACTCATCGCGTATACGAACGACCATCAAGTCACCATCCCACCTGCCACTGGAGACTGCCTTTCGGTACATACAATTCCATCCGACACATCACCATGCCGAAGCGTAAGTCGGACCAAGCAGAGCTTAATGGCAGTGGTCATGTCACGGAGACCACCACGACCAGAAAGCCGAAGGAGATAAAGAGGTCGGAGGTCTCTGGTAAGTCATGTCGCCCTCTCATTGGTCAGCGCTCGAGGTTCGCATCAGCGGGAGGATCTTATCAATCAGATCTGGCTGGATGACATCGCGTGCTGCGGCATTCGATGAACCACATCAACTTCACTGCAGTGACCACACACATACAACGCTGTGCGCTCGCTGGCTCGTTTTTGGAAAGCCTATGCGGCAGAGTGCATAGTGTTCTGTTCACAGTGCTGACTTCGCAGCAATGCCCACGCCATCGACATCTCAGCAGAAGGCTGCAATTGCCGAGTTCACTTCAGTAACGAATGCAAATACATCGGCCGCGACTAAGCTGCTGAAGCAACACAACTGGAACTCAAGCAATGCGATCAACGCGTAAGTGTCGGACTCCTATTCAGCTAGACTATCACTCGAATCGTAATGCTAACACTACCACAGCTTCTTCAACAACCCCTCCAACACTGCCGCAAATCCAGCCCGCAAATCACTGGACCGCATCTTCGACAGCTATCGCACATCGCCACGTGAATCGCCCGACGAGCTAGACCTGGAAGGCACCGGCAACCTCCTCCAGGCCCTTAGTATAGACCTCGAAGACATCGGTTCGCTGGTGTTCTTCGAAGCTGTGCAATCCCCACAAATCGGCGTCATCACACGGCAGGGCTTCGCCGACGCGTTCTCGGACGTGAATGCCGATTCATTACCGAAGATCCGCAACGTAATACTAGGCAAGAGGGCGGAGATGACAAGGGACAGAGCGCTGTTCAAGAGGGTGTACAACCACACGTTTCAGCTGCTTCTAGAAGACCGGAAGAAGGCGATGGACTTCGACCAGGCGGCGGCGTTCTGGAGAGTGCTCTTCTCGGATGCAGGGCTTAAGTGGGAGACGAGGAACTCGCCATGGCTGGAGTGGTGGCTGGAGTACCTGGAGTCGGAATGGAAGAAGTCTGTGAACAAGGATCTGTGGCGCCAGACGCTGACGTTCGCTGAGGAGACGCTGAAGGATGAGAACCTGGGATTCTGGAACGAGGAGAGCAGTTGGCCGAGCGTGATTGATGAGTTCGCGGAGTGGGTCAAGAGCAAGAAGAGGAGTGGCGGGGAGGCGATGGAGGTAGAGTGAGGTGTGCTCACTGATGATCATGTCCTGGCTACGATCAAGCATGATGGCAATGAGGCGCTCATCCGCTTGGTCCAAGGGGGGTCTGAAAAGCTGGTCATCGTCCGACCAGGACGCCGAATACGGCTTGCTGATAGGCTTTGGAATCACAGAGTGGGGAAGGGTTGCATTGACAGCGTTCTAGCTAGCATCGGAGTTTCGAGCATGCGTTTTTGTCGCGAAGGGAGGTATACATGATCAATGTTCACGCTCCACGACTTACTCTCCGCGGCACTTGCTGACTTCCGCATACATTACTCACGCCTGACACACCAGCTTACATATACAGCACCGATTCACTAGCAATGCTATGTCGCAGCGAAGAAAATGTCGACCCATCAGCGCATTGGACCATTGGCACGATAGTTCCCGTTTACGGAACACCGCACGACGAGGCCGAAAGGATATGCAACCTTGGTGTGTTGCATTTACACCAACGCCTTATACCCGATGCGCCACTCTATCCTACGACCAACTCCAAGGCCAGCATCAACGCCGGTAACCCACCACCACTCAGTTCAGCGCCTCTACGAACTCCGCAATGTGAACTCCAAGACTCGCAAGCACGACCGACAATCCGGCAATTGGCAGTAGCTTGCGAAGCAGCTTCTTGGCCTTTCCTCCCTTGGCTTTGTCGTCTGCGCCGTCCTGGTTCGGAAGGATGGGATCGTCGTCATGGCCGACTTCGACGACCGTAGCATGGACTTGCCCTTGATGGCCTAGATGAACTCGCGCAGGTTTGCTCGTGGTCGAGTGGTCCGACCACTGCTGGGCTGGATGGATGCTGGTGCTGTCAGTGTACTGCGGCGTCATCTGGCAGGAACAAATAAGCTGACTTTGAAGGTTCTTTCTTCAAGTTCATTGCAGTGAAGATAGTCTTGCCTGGCATGGTTGGAGATCGTTGTTTGGTTGACTGAAGGCTTGTGGTCTTATTCTGAGTGTCGGTAACACGGAGGGCTGATCGTCGCGAGTATGAGAGATGGAGAATGGAACGATACTCACTGCGACGGCTGATGGTTATAAACATTGAGAAAAGTGCCGTCACGTGAGTCGGCTTTCGTGGAAGCGGTCCCTGACCACGCGTAGTGATGAGCTCGGTCCATCGTGCGAAAGCTAGACAGGTAACATCACGTGCTGTCACTGGTGCCTCTACGTAGGGGCACTGTAGCGGCGTCAAATGCGAGCCAATGGCCTGATTGGCGTGCCTAGACTGCACTTCGAGCTAAAACCTCGTTACTATGTCACCGAATACGCGGTCTTGCACCGAGTACTGACACGTTGAACGCCATCGTGGCCTTTGCGCCAATGAAGAACAGATTGATCGCACGCATGCACGCACTGCTACCATGCCTGGATCCGGCCAGATTCCTCATCGTGACGGGCCAGAAATTCCCATGAATTGTCCGACGATTCTCTACGTTGGGAGACAGTCCGACTCGAAGACCGCCTGAGGCTCAACCGCTGACGGGTCTCGACCTCGAAGGCGCATGTAGTCAATGCCAAGTCTGACGTCGAGGGTACTTTCGGAGGCGTTAGCGGAAGACGGGAGAACTAGGTACAGTACGCGGATGCTCGTTCCATTGGCTGCCATTGGGGCGAAGTCGACGCTAATTTCAAACAAGGCGACTACCTCATCCCTGCGCCCATATGGCCTATACATAAGTGCCCTCACGTGTTTGATCGCTACTCTTTTACCTCTTGGGTTGACACTCTTACTATTCTACATTCAGTGTGATACTCGCCGCACTGCAAGTAATCAGCCTCTGGAGGTTCTGAACAGAACCAAGTCTGTCTTTGACATGGAGCAGACCGATGCAAATACTCATGTGATCACGAAGAAGTTGTGCTCCTCATGTGTCCGAAACTTGAACCTCAACGATTTTGTCCGGAACAACAAAGAAAACAAGACCTGCAACAAATGCGGCGCCAAGAAACGCAGACACGATCTAAAGAAGCGAGGCCCAGCATCAGCATCAATTAGTCCGTCTAACCTGTCCACGCCCAGCGGAACGACCAACTCTCCCGAGCAGGCCCATGTCGCCTCTGCAGGCGACATTAGTGATGCAGCAGCTCGACCAGCTCAGCCCGGTGCGTCCCACCTGAAGCGAAAACGATCGCTCGAGAGCGCAGCGCGCAGTGACCCAATATCCCAGCGACATTGCATGTCCACTCAGAGCTGTGGCAATGCCAATGCAGACACTGCTGGGCCTGCGTATACCATCTCTCCGGATGTTGAGTATGTTGATATTGAGCCACCATTGACAATGCCTGGTCCAGTGGGATGGCGGGCTTCACACAATGAGGCGTGTGACTGGGCCTCCGACACGGTCGACAAGTGGTCCCTCGAAGGTAGCGATCATGGTGGACGGGAATGCCACGTTGCAGCAACTTTAGGTCGAAGTGATCTCGAGGCCGAGCGTAGCCTTGAGATAGGCTACGAAGATGAGCCAGGAAGTTCATACGGCATACCGGACAATAACGCTTCTGGTTCTTTGCTCAACGAGTTCAATATCGGCAACGATCTTGCATGCCCAGGGACCGGCAATATGGAAACGAAAGTCATGGCTGAGTCGGCGGAGTCGGGTCCATTGTATGGTCCGACGATCATGACACTTCTATCTAGCGCGCACAATGGTTTCGCTGGAGGGACTTCCGCTGGTGATCGCTTTCCCGCAGGCGAAGCCAGCGAGCTCGTATACGTAAACGTAGGGGGCCCGATAGGCACTGTGTCAAATGCGTACGATGCGACGACCATTGCGGATAAGACCACCACCCACGTCTTAGGTAGTCCGACAAACGCCTCGAGCAGCCGCTCGAGTAGCACAGGCCTACCAGCACGGTATGCGTGGTCAAATCCGTCAGCAAGTTCAAGGAGCGATGAGACACCACTGGCGCTCGTCGATGATCGTACTGATCAGCCGGCCGCTGCTAGTGCTGGGAACAGCAAAGGGCATACTGAATCAGTGATCGCCACATCATCCGAATTGCCGCACAGTACGCTACCCGTGAGTGACTCGGCGACCGATGTGCAAAGCATCGCTGTGGAGCCTTCATTTCGAATTACGGACGCCTTGGACACCCTCGCTATCCGCACAAGCCGCATGTCGTTATACTCTTGGCTGGCGCCATCTTCGCGAAGGACCATGGCTTCATCGAATCGGAGTATCATTTCACGAAGGTCTGCAGATATGGCAGGACCCATGGCCACCGAGACAGATGTCGAGCTGCATGCCGCTCGTGGGGGCACGATGACTGAGCTCCGGCAGAGAATGTCGAAGCTTGGTCCGTTGCTCAACACAAAACGAAAACTACGGAACGAGATGTTTGCTTGCGTCGTGAACGGCAGGCCAAGTAGACTCCAGGATATACTTGCCACGGGTCAGTGCAACGTCAACGATACATTGAGCAAGGCTTTGCAGTCCAAAGTCACCGATGCTCTGACCGTGCTGGATGTTGCCATCGTGCTTGGTAGACTTGAGATCGTTGAAACGCTTCTGACTTGGGGATCATTCACAAAGACTGCCCTTGAACACGCTGGAGGATTCCTAGAAGTCAGGATGTTGAACTCAATACGTGTCGGCGATTCAAAATATCTGGAAACCCTGTTCACGATGCGGTCCGAGACCATGGGAGACATTCCCGGCGACCCCCTCACTCTCGTCATGTTAGCCACTGAGTCTCCGTCCGCAGATGTTTCGAAAGTCTTGCGGCGTCATCTATGGCCTCGGCCGTATGCCACGCAAGCTTCATATGACCTATTCGTTACCAGGCTTGAAGCGCTGTACAATCAGGACTATCCCCCGCGTCTCCAGGCCTTGATGATACTCAGTGCGGCCGTGAAATGGACATATCGGGCTTGGGCTCCCATCACGGAGGTGCTGAGACGCAAGATAAGCTTTCAAGGAGATGGAGGTGTAGATGCAGTATTGAGCGATGAGTTCAGCAATGGATCCTCGAGACATGAAGTTTCGCTGGCATTGACGGAGAATCTTCTCACGCAAATGCAGCTTGAGGATAGTGCCGCGATCACTTACATCCTTGCAGTCAGCGACACCGCCGTCTGGCACGACAAATCCCCGGCTGATCGCGCACTTTGTAGGTTGATAGAAGCCGCCGAGCTTCTCATTGCAACATCGCTCAAGAGACACAGTACATTGCGACATAGTGCTGTCAGCGCCTGGCAGTCTATGTCGACCGACATGCGCCTGAACGTCCGGAAGAAGTATCACGGCGCGTGGAGGAGGTTTGGACTCGATTTCGCTTTCAATCACATCAATAAAGCCAATGAGTGGCAAGATCAGTTCGTGTTTGTAGTCGAGATGGCGATCGGAAGCGCCGACGCGGATCTTGTTCAGTCAATACCCGACTATATAGAGCATGGCGCTACTGTGAGTGGACGTTTGCAAGAAATCTTCTTCAAACAATTGGCGGACTTTGTGAACCATGGACACCTCGACTCGGTCGGCACTCTACTCGAGCTTGGCGCGACTCTTCAGGACAGGGGATTATTCGAGAATTCCCGTTATGACGAGGATGAACGGGCTGCATTGCGAGCGTTTCTGCTCGGCACAATAGAAACAGCAGCAGTGCACATGCAGATATATTTCAGAGCGCTGATGAAGCTAGGGAGAATCTTGCCAGTGAACACATTCGGAGAACTGGACATCCTGAATGCAATCTTTTTGGATGAGTCAACGCAGGCCCTCGACGAGTGGCTTCGGACTGACAAAAATTGCATTGGTGCTCTCAGCCTGAGTGTGCAATCTGCAGTCCGTATGAATGCAAGTCGTCAAGTACTCGACAAGCTGCTCCTGCTGTCGGCATCGGCCGTGTACGGGTGTACAGTTACCGATCTCATGGGACCAACAAGGCCGGGCCATAGAGTCGTCCTCCTCGTGGACGGCAGACCTTTGACTCTTGCGCGCTGTTTTGCAGTGCAGCATCGAAGAGGTAAAAGGTATCTTCGTCTTTCATCTGCCGATCTTGTGGAGATCCTAGCCGACAAGTCACGTCGCTCAGGGCATACCGACATGTCGCGCGCAATGACGGCCATTAAGCCACGGATGTGGGAACCTTACAGTTACATTGGGATGTCAGCCGCAACGATACTTGACCTCGATATGCGCGAACAGCTACTTCCTGACCGGCTGGACGATAAAGTCAAGCATTTGCTCCGCTGGCAATTGCTCCGCTGGGAATGGTTTGACTCGGGCTATTTCGAGCACGTACCTAGTGCCGAATGGATCTCACCATTGATTACAGACAGAGTGGACCTGGAACATCAGGTATTCGCCCATAAGCAAAGAGGAGGCTCAAGTAGAATGCCACGTCGATCCCCACCCCCGCATGAGACGCAGCACGACCTGAAGGCCTCTTTGAGTGCAAAAGCTCTTCGTGTAAAAGGACAGCAACTTCACGGAGCACCACAGCGTCCCAGGAGCGGATCTTCTGGCATCAGACTCAGTCCTCGCTTGTCTGAACTTGGTTGCGCCACTCAACCCTATGAAGAGACCGATCTGATCGCACGAGCATCAGACAGTGTCCAATCCCAATGCCTTCGCAGGCCTTGGGATGAAAACATCCTGGAGTGAGCTACTGTACACGTGATGGTCCAGACCTTTCGGCTCTCCTGGCATGGATAGGCGCCGGGTGCAGATCTACTCCTAAGATCAGCAAAGGGATGATTGTCGGTGCCGTGAGAATGAGGCCCCTGTGAGGACGTCAACAAGCATGTGGCTTTCCACATACGAGATCTCACGAGAAGCAAGGATCGGTGGCGGGCACATACAGCGATCAGAGGCACCAGAACTAGCAACCGCAGCAATGCTCCTGCTCTACCACCCAGCATTTGTCACGCAAGGCACTTTCAAATCTCGCCTTCCTCATCTACTAGCCTCGATTCCCATGCTCGACCTTTTCCACTCCCCATAATCACCACCAACCCCGCATCCTGTATGTAAAGCGTACGACATGGGCAGGAGCACGCTACGAGGCGCACACCGTGCAGTGACGACGTTATGCTTTCTCATGTATATAGCATACACATCATACGCCGCTATCAACTGCATCGCGTATGCAACCCTACCGTCGCTGTGTTGGCGAGAGACGGACTTTCCTACCAGTCGAGCATCTCGCAATGTATGTTATGTCTTGTGGAGCCGAAGTCACACCTCATGCGGCCGGGCATTCTGACAAAACATCTTTGATTTTTCAGTTGCTACGTACTAGCCACTACATGCGATTGGGCTTTTCTCCACCGTGGTCGTAGGGTTTGACCTTCATAAGGAAGCCACAAGAGGGTCATCATGAACTATCTTCAGTTCAACGCCGCCACCAGTTCGGCGATATGCAACCCGAGACTTGCCAGCCCGACTGTCACTCCAGCGAGTGGCCAGATCTTGCGGAATCTCCCCATGATACGACTTTGCTTGGGTTTGGCTGATGGATCTTGTGCTTCAACGTCGATACGATCGGCCAGAGGTGTTAGCGCCGACAGCTTTGTCTTTCCGGGATCTTGTTGGCGTCCATCGATCGCTGCATGCGTACAATGAATACAGTGCCCGGCTAGAGCAGAGCAGCGCGAGATGGCGACTTCGTGAAGAGACTTCATGACCTTCGTGGCGATGAGGGGGGGCTCGACCGATTGTTCTGAAAATCCATCCACAATATCTGCGTACGGCCTGTCGTGGAGATGTGACCCGACTGACATGACCGGCAGTCTTGAGAAGTAGCTGTCCGCAAGCTTGGTCGAAAGCTCTGGACTGGATTGCATCCCGAGGACACTGGCAAAGTCAGTTGGGCACGCATGTGAAGATCAATGTGGAACCTACTGTAGATTGATCGTTCCACGACCGTGCCCACTGTTGCATTCGAGCATATTGATAACTGCAGCTGACTTGGCAATACGATGCTGACTTGCCAAAATCTCAAACTGGTACCAAGGACAACACGATCGATTCACTTTGAGACAGGCTTATGTAGGCCGCTCTGTCAGATACACAGAATGTACCCTGACGTTCAGGTACTTTCATCACAAGACCGTTGCAACACCTGGTTGCCATTCCATGGCTTGAGCAACCTGCCTCTTTGCTCGACTTCGCAGCGCATATGCTGAGGATCGCTAAGCTCAGGCCAGGTACAATTCCGAACCGAATCGGGGACGCCTCGATGTCTTCCAATCTGGCATGCTGGTCGAATGGCAGTCGGGCTTTCCGTGCCGTGCTTGTGACGCTGCGCTGTCGTAGAATGCTGACTAGATGACTGGCTCGGGGCTCCAGATGTGTCCTGGACCAATCCCATCATCCTTGCACTTCAGAGTCGTTTCGTTCAGGTCCCTGCATGAATGTGGGCGTGGCTGCCCCGCGTGGGCGGCCTCTTCTAACCGGATTGAGCTCACCTGCAGATGGTACCTACAGGGATGGCAGCCTATAACCTGGTCAAGCACGTGGAGGTGCGAATGTCTTCCAGCCTTACTGCACTTTCAACGGTAAAGCTCAATAGATGACTTTGCGAAGCCTGTATCGATCAGTCTTGAGCTGGAATCGACAGTGACCTCAATCGCAAATTCGATCGACTGGATGCTGGACGCTGCCATGTCAGTGTCATCAATGGAGTTCTGCTCCATGCATGGTGGCTGGGTTGCTAAAGTCGAGTTTGAGCGGAACGGCAAGACTTGGAAGACATGTAACAAATGCAGCGACAAGAAGCGAGGCATCTACGAGAAGCAGAAGGTCAGCAAAGTGAAGGCTGCTGCCACCTCCACACGCTACCCTGTGGACTTGGACATGACTGAACATGTATCGACGAGACAGCCTGCGAAGCGGAAGAGGTCTTCAGAGTCCATCACGACTCGACAACACGATCGAGGAATCAACTACTGGCCACAACGACGTGATCAGATTGTCTCCCTGGGGAGGCACGATTGGTCCGGCCTCGAATTAGGGGAAGATGCACTGGGTCCGCAGATTATTCCTGAGGACGCAGAGAGCGAGTCGATGTGTTCTAACGCTTTGCCGAATCTGACACCGGATATCGAGAGCTTCTTGGACAGCGGCGACAGCAGCCTTGAACTCGTTTCTGTGACGCAATCGACCGAATATAGCAGTGTTGAGACAACGCAAATGCTATCTCATGAGCATCCTGTCCGATGCTCCATTGCCGAATCTTCGCTCGGTCTAACAGACGGCGAGTCACTTGACGAGAAGTCCAACATCGTCAGTGTGCAAGGACCCCTTCTAGAATGCACTCCCGATGCGGACCTGTGGAATGTCCCAGAGCACTTCGATCATGCCACAACGTCAGATATCATGAAATCTTCGGCCGTTGCAACGTACGCGGACGATGTGGTCGAACTCGAGTTCGAGAGTGTGTTTGATGAAAAGCAAAGGCCTCGAAAACCTGTGCTGCATGAACGATGGCAACGACACCGTGAAGATGAGATGAAGGCAACTGGCGCCAAAGGCACTGTCCCGCCACAAGTACCGGAATCATCTTGCGCCATGGACGCGCTATCATTTGGGTTGAGTCATGTCTCGTTGCAGTCTCGACCAGTGCCATCATCATCAAACCGGACCTGGGCTTCCTCAAATCGAAGCATTATGCAACACTGGTCTCCAGGCATGGCAGCCCCCATGGCTACGACAGCCGACGATGAGCTCTTAGAAAGTCGCGGTGATGAGAACATTGGCCTCAAGCGAGCAATGTGGCAGCTCGGGCCGCTTTTTAACAGTGAACGGAAGTTGCGGAACGAACTGTTTGATTGTGTGATCGTTAGAGAGACCTCAAGACTGAAGGAAGTCCTCGCCACGGGAATATGCGATGCAAACCGTGAACTTGGCGAGGAACTAGCAGCCAGTTATCGCGAGACCATGAAAGTGAGCAAGGATTTGGAAGCCACCTATCCGAAGATCGTGACCATGCTGGACCTTGCTCTCCACTTCGGCAATGCGAAGGCAGTCAGAACTCTGATCGACCACGGCAATAGTAGTCCAGAAATCTTGCAAGGGGCCAAGAGATTCAGAGACGCAAAGTTGCTGGATTGTGTCCACAAACGAGAAGCCGGGTCGCTGCAGCATTTGTGCAACCAGAACCTGAGATTAGCAGACGATGACTGCAGTGCGCGTGTGGCTCTTGTTCATGCTGTCATTAAATTTGCTGACTCATGGACAGTAGAGGTGCTGCGATCGTGTTTTTCGCCTCGGCCTCGCGGCGATGGGCACTTGTATGGTCTCATTATGGCTCAGCTCGGGACTTCAGCTTGTCTCGATAAGGCTTGGGAAGTGGCGGCTTTAATTGCACTCCTTGATGTCGTGGCATGGGGGTGTACATGCAGATGGCCGGAATCCGTGATGCTGAACGTCGGGAAATTGGCGATTGGTGGGGGGCTCCATGCTCTGAAGGCACTAATAGAGCGCGGCCTGATCGTCGATACGAGGATCGTACTGTATGCGCTGAATGTGTTGAGCGTGGAGCTCCAAGGGCGTCGAAGCGGAGCACCAACGATCATTCCATCCAAGCCTGGGAGCGAAGAACCAGCGACAAATCCGCTCAAGCCTGGGAGCGGAGCACCAACAATCATTCTGTTCGAGATCAGGGAGATACTGGAAAGGCTTCGTGACAACCCGCAAGTCTGTCCGCATCATGTCACCGCCGGTGAGATCAAACAGACGCCTAGCCCGGTTTGCGCACAGCCCACATCATACCAGTCGTCTGAAACACTCTGGCAAGGCTTTGAGAAAAACTGGCAAATCTTCCCCTCGCTGCGCGCATCAATGGTTCCCGGAGACTCCCAGGTTAAGCGTATGCAGGCCTGGTGGTTGCTGAAAGATCGTATACCAGACGTACCCGGTGAGACTAACCCCGCGACAGCGGAAACCGCCAGCGCGTTGGTGTCAAGGGCAGTCTCAGTACCAGCGGATGTCGCAACGACGCCGTGGTGATCGCGACCGAGGATGCATATCAGCATCGCCCGCTAATACGACGGTTTTGTGTGAAGAGTAGCGCCCCTCGGCGGTGTTTGACGCCGAGGTCACAGAGCATTGGCTCGTTGTAAGATACCACGGTAGATCAAGAGCCAAGGCTCGGGTCGAAACTCGGAGGTACGAGAGACCGGCGAGAAAGGGTTAGTGTTGGAGTTGCGATGGTAGAGACGAACGTCTGGTACGAATTGGTCAACAGTGACAGCAAAGTTCAGAAGCCGTACCCCTATCTGATCAGTAAGCGTCACGATCTGTTGGAGACATCCGATAGAAACATCCTTCAGTTCCCGCCGTTTCCATCCCCAAAACCTCCACTCCCCACAACCCCCCCAACCCCCCCATCCTGCATAAAGAAATCCACCTCATCCACCAAATCAAACACAACATCCTCAGCAACCTGCTCTCGATACCTCTCCCCCACGCCCCTCCCTTGTCGTTCGGGCATCCATCTCGCCTCCCCGTTGCCCCCATACGCCCTAGCTTTCCTCACAGCCTCATACCGCTGCTCGATATGCTCTGGAGGAGCCCAGAAGGATTCGAGGTCGCCGAAGTTCATCTCCACGATGCCGCCGAAGAAGCAGCTCACGGCAGGGAAATAGCCGGTCAGGCCGTCGTCGAAAGCGCCGTCGCGGGCGCCTTGGGCTTTGCTGGGTTGAGAGGCGGGGGGAAGGAAGGCGAGGAGGTTTTCGAATGCTGTGCCGAGTAATTGGCCGTTTTTGTAGATCCTGATCGCTGAATGAGGCAGTGTGCGCAGTGCAGGCTGCTCATGGTTCGGATTCGGCGCTGACTTGATGGCATCTTTCCCCACTGCCGCGGCGCTCGTCGAGGTGCTCAACGTGGACAGATTCGTCGTCCGATCGGCGTAGACTTCCATCGGCCGCGTGGCCACGTGGTCCAAGATCTCGAAGTAAGTGTTTCCTTTGTACGCCACGGGGATGCGGTCGCGGATCACGTCTAGCGGCGCTTCGTCGGGCACTGGCACGGGAGGAGCGTTGGCTTGCGTGAAGCCGTCGTCGATGTCTACAGCAGGGTTGTAGACTCCGGTGACGATCTTCTGGTGGAGGGCGAGTGAAGGGAGCTGGATTTCGAGGCCGATGACATCGCCTTCTTTGACGTTTTGGTCTTCTGGTGGGAGAGTGACGTAAACTGGCGCGGTTTGTTGGAGCGTTTTGGCTTTTGATTTGGTGGGCTTCTTGGCTTGGTAGAGCTTGGAGGGCCGGGAGCGGTGCATGGGTTCGCAGCGGAGGTCGGTGATGCCGTAGCTGTAGCCGTCGAAGCCCACAGGCGAGTCCAGTGGTGCCTCGCGCCGTGCGAAGCCGAAGCGCACAAAGGGTTGTGGGCCATTGGCCTGTGGGTCTGGGCCTGATTCGGGCACGCCGCGATGGACCTTGATCTCGTAGTAGAGGGTCCCTGCTTGTCATCAGCAACGAGCAACACTTACAACAATAGGACAACACTCACCCTCCCGCGCACACGTATTCGCCCTCGCCATTCGCCACCCCTTCTCGTTCGTCGCCATCAGTGCATTGGTCGTGAAATGCATATACCGATCCGCGTCCTCGAAGCTCAACCTCGCATTATGCGGTGCTGGACTCGTACTACGATAATGCTGTTTATGCGCAAACAACTGATCAGCAATCGCACGCTGGTAGCGATAGCCGCGCTTGTTCTCGGCGAGATCCATTGGCTTGTACAATTCCCGATGAGTTTTCGGCACGAGGAAGCGATTGGGCTCATGCTCTTGCATCATATCCGGGCGGGGAGCCTCATAGTCTTGCGGACGAGGTGGCGGGACATTGTAGCGTTGGGGTGAGGGGTATGCATGCGTTGCGTGTGCTTTCCGTTTGCCGAGTGATGTCGTGGCTGCTGTACTGGAGCCTGTGCCGGTGGCTTCGCGCTTTTTGAGGGATTCTTTCTTCTCGCGCTGTTCTCGCTGCGGCGGGGCCGGAGTCTTGGACTGGCTTCGGAAGACCTCTGCTGGTGTCATAGTACTGCTCTGAACGGGTTCTTGCTTGACGGCCATTAGAATGTTGTCTTCAGGTATAGGTGGTGGAGGGTCGGTCTGCATGCTGCCGTTAGTGTCCATCACTTCGGCCATCTTGCTCGCGAACGGCTTGTCATAGCACGGTGGCTTCGTGCAATCACGTGCAGAGCAGTGGCGTGAAGTGTGAAAGTAGCGTTCTCGACATCGACAATCTGAGGTCGACGCGACCCAAACCGCGTCTTCGGCAGACCTTCCCCGGGAAAGTTTACTGCGTGGAGCGAAATCTTGGCATTTGAGAGCATGTCGTCGACAAATTTCTTGAGTAGCAAGAGCATCACGACACTACATCGCGCGCCATGCCTCGCACTTCCCGCACGCAGTCAATGCGCTCTGATCGCCGCCACAACCCCCTCAGCGAAGAGTACTCACCCACACAACCTCTCAAGCAGAAGAACTCGAAAAAGCGGAAGCAGCCCCACGACACTGAGGAATCGCAAGCCGGCTATGTTGATGCCAAAGCGTCGCGGCGCATTCTAGATCTCGGACAGGACCTCACAGCGGAAGATGTTGCGGAGCGAGAAGCTGGCAAGCCTGCGCAGGCGAACTCAGCATTCACATTCGAGAGCCGGTTTCCTGTGGGAGGCGAGGAGGAAGTAGAGGAGGCCGATGTAGGAGAG
>JAVRRP010000079.1:0-33180 GCA_036872775.1 Oleoguttula sp. CCFEE 5521
AGCTCGACGAACTACGTAGACGTCGTGATGAGAACCCACTTAACGTGGAATTAGACCACAGTAATGGTCTATCACTACACTGAGGACCTTCAGCCCTATGATCTCGGGTTTATCTTGCTTACGAGTAGGGCTCTCGAGATTTTTGTTTATTGTTGATATGTCCATCTCTCAGGCCTCTCAGGACGAGTCAAATTTCAGTTGCCCGTTCAATTTCTCACGGCTGTAAGGGTCTGGAGCCCTCTGTGTACAAAAGTGTCACTCTCTAATTACTGACAGCAATACCACCTATAACCATGAAATAGAGGGTGTCTGTATAGGCCACTTCCAAGGTGTCTTTCTCACGACTATTTACTCCCTCACGAGTACTCACGGCTGGCGAGCTACCGCTAGCATGGTGGCAGTGTGCTTCACGCCGTCACATGTCTTTGCGACGTTCGAGGTTAGTGCAGCCCAAGCACGGTGAATCAGGCAAGCGCAGGACAAAAACGAGAGCCAGTGCTCAAAGGTCCGTGCAGAAGTATTGACCAAGTTCGCAACAACAATTTGCTGCGACATCACTTGGTAGACTCTTCACTTTGTGAGTTCGAAGTGTCTCTGCGACCTGGGTGTTGTGTTGCGACGCAAAGTGTCGAAGATCTGCTGCGACCGTGCTTCTCGGCTTTGGCCCTCGTCCGGCTTTAATGCTGAGCGCTCAAATCAGACGGTAAGACGCTCGGCCGAGTTGCTGTGTTCCTGTCGTGTGGGCAGGCGGACGAGCTTCTTACTATTATAGGTGCAGGAGTACGTAACAGATCTCCCACATACCCAAACTTACAGCCGTACGGTGTTCCAACAGCAGTATGGGACGAAGGCGCTGTTGAGGTACGAGGCTAGCATTTGAGTCACATCGAGTCACCATGGTCCACACTGGACGTCACCGATGACCCTTCGTATATGGCCGTGTTCGGTTTTGCGCCTCTCCGTAGCAGCAACGAGGTACCTTCTCCCCACGCCCATGTTTCCCGTAATTCAAAGAGACAGCTCAATTTACAGCCCTTCCGGCTTTTGTGTTTATGTGTTTACTAATTCCCTAGGGCCAACATTGCTTTGAACGTAGTGCATAAACCCTGTAACATAGCTAACGTCCATCCCTATATCGCGAGCCACCCTGGGAAGCGAGCCAGTACGCCGGCGGTACACATTATTCGCAGTCGTTACTATATGTACTGAGTTTCGTGACTAGTTGTACGCCGGTGGCTCGCTTCCCTGGGTGGCTCGCGACGTAGGGATGGACGTTATAACTTCTGGCTTATACACAGCTGCTAATGATTACGCGGACTTCTTACTCGAGTAAAACTTCTAACTTTTGGACCCTTTACAGACGTAGACTTCATGCGCTGCACTTTCTGATTATTAGGCTCGGTTACCCTAATATCTAATGCCGAGTTCTCTCGCGCTTCCGAATCTATGATTTCTGTCGTGACATATTCTTTACGACTGCGTATACTGTACTCTTCCCTGATCTCACTCCTATAAGTATTGAGATATGTTATCAAATCAACTTTTCTGTCCGCAAATGCGCCATCTCGCCCTGCTCTATATTGAGACAGAAACCTTCGCAGGCAGACGGCGGTGATCTGCGTCCAATTGATCTCGTCGTCTTTACCTAGCAAGCGTGCTTTTACTTCTTGGTCGTTTAGGGGCATTATAAGTGGGACTGCTAGTATATTATCTAGGGCACGATCGGAGCAGTCTATTGCTATTTAAGTTCCTAGAGTCTAGTGTCATGTCAAACTCTCGACAAATCGTTACTAAGGATATACGTTAGTCGTACTACGTTCTTATGTCATGACATCTGACGAACTTCGAAAAGGATAGTAGTTTTAGGGCGGGCGATACTGCTAGCCTAAGGTACAATTTGGTATTCGGGCACTTGCATACGGAGATCTCACAGTCTAGGGGACAAATCACCGGCTCAAGATCGGAATCATCCAATCATGATATGTGTGTGCCAAGAATCGAGAAGGGGCACCGCAATGTGGATAAACGCGTAATAATACGAAGTATTAAGAGCTATCTATAGGAAAGCAGACGAGAAGTATTCCGACTACGACCAATTATCGGCGGGGGAGCCCTTCCACGTCACGTAACTCGAGGAGGTCGTCTGGTAAATGTGTAGTAATCAGAGATCCTAGAGTTGATCCGTGTTTAGTGACATTCTAACTAAGAGATGAGAACCTCTACTTAAACAATTCCGCCCTTACACCTAGCTTGTACTACCTAGAATCTAAAAGTCAGACTGCTAGATGACTATATAGGCTTCCGAAAAGGTTCATACTCTATGCAGTTTGCTATGCCGCAGCCGATGCGGACAACTCGGAGGAGCAAGCAGAGAGCAGAACGTACATAACCGATATAGTAGACTTAGCTATAGTTTCGCTGTACTTCTACTGCATATGAATATGCGTCTTACCTAAGCGGTCAATCTACGAGACGAGTATTCTGACGCGGTGTATATAAGTTAGGTGTATCGCTTCAAACATCGAGAATCTAGGAGAGGCATAAGGTTACGTGACCTACAGGCGCAATCCTAGGATCTAGGGCAGAATTACACTTATTCAACTATTCGGAGATATCTAATTACGTCGTAAGATCGCATTTTGCAAACTAAATTATAGAAGCTTAATAGAGACTGTATGCTAGCTTAACGAATACTAGTAGCACACTCAGCGTTATGTAAAGGAGGTTGTAGACCTAAACTCATATTCTCTACGTTCATAAACCCCCGAGTTATTCGTAGCAACTGCGGCATAGCATGCTGTAAAGAGTAAGTTACTAAGAATCTACAGCCGAGCATGAATATAGTCATCTAGGTGAGTACGTAACGCTGGAGCGGGAAGTGCCCGAAGGACGACAGAGACGAGTGAGTGAGAACAATTTCAGGCCTATGCAATATTACTCAAAGAAGTACTGCAAAGCTAAGTCGGGAGCAGCCGTGATACCGCAGTCATTTGAAGAGGTGAATCGTGACAAAAGGAGGATCTGCTAACGTAAAATACAGTGTGTACCTCTATCTGCACTTCCGTATGCCATTTCCGACGCTAGCGGTGTGGCTCATAATAAAGAAGGGTTATTACCATGATGATTGGGTGTTCATTTGACAGCCAAGAACCCGCTTCCAAATTCATATCGACATGATACTGTAATTATATGCCTCAGTCGCTAGAGCTTGGTTTTGGCGATGACCGAGGGGTTTCCGGCTCGGAATCCTCGGGCTGGACTCTTGGATATGGTGTTGGAGGATGAGGCATAGCAACGCTTTCCCTCGCATGATCGCATATGCAGTCACATGCTCCGCATGTGCCGCTGTAGATGCTTCTGCATTTGTCGCTCCATGCACACTTACGAATAATGATACGCAGCGGCCTGTAAGCTATAAGCCTGACTGGTTTGTCCACATAGGAAGCAGAGTCGACTATAGGGTTTCCCATTCTCAGTATCTTAGTATAGTTTACAGTGTACCTACCGTATCTTAGATAGTAGGTGACTGCTAACTTATATTACATTGTAGACGACGGTAGCCCTTCTTCTAACACCGTGTTTGATAACGTTTGATACTTTCCGGGCTACTTGGGTTTGTAGCCCGTTACTTTACAAATCTCCCTAAGGATGACTTACGTATGCATTACTACCTACAAATCCTCCTGATTGAAATGGTACACTAGTCCGGACTGAGACCCTCCTGTTAGGTGATTAGATAATAGGATTAAGCGCAATCCGAAGTCCCGACCTTACTGTTACATAAACATATAGTCCGTGGCTTCACTTTGGAGGACGCGAGTGATTTAGGTGAAAGCGTACGAAGGTAAGCGGAGAACTAACGCTACGGGAGAGCTGTTTGCTAGAGTACAGTAGCATAGCTGGAGTTGAAAATAGATACTAAGGACTCTTAGCATTGCTTAGTGGTCTATATCGCTCGTTATGCATTATCGCTAGATTGATGATGTCGTGCACTACTATAGAGCTTGGGCTACAAAGTGTCACGGCCCCTATCAATTGCTCAACGGTTGTAATGGTAATGATTCGCAGCGTATCATTGCTTGTTACGGTATTAAACCTTGCTTATCAAGCTCTTAGCAGTATGTGGAAGTGATATGGAGTGTGTATGTCCGTAGCTAGTTCTTGTAGTATAGAGATAGCTCTATCGCGTATAGATTATAACATAGCAACTCGTGTGTCTGTTGTTCCTTTGAAGTCGTATTCATCGCTCATGAATACGCGTATTAGCTAGATTATAGGCGTAAGTAGATCATAGATCTAGAGGCTTATAAGTGAAGCAATATAACGTTTTTAGAAGGGGGTTAAAGCCGTGAGAGATATGCATGTTAGAGATACATTACGTAGCGGTAGATCTGTCAAGATTAATGACTCTGTACGAAAGTAGAAACTCGAGTACGTACGCATGATTAGGGCTATAAGGTCGTATAGCTATAGCTACGCGTAGATTACTCAGAATTACTAGCTCGGAATATGTAAAGGGTCGTTGCCTAAAGAAGGAGATAATAGCCGCTCGGTAGAGTCAGTACCTTGCTAATCAATATCCGGGTTAGCGAAGGGTGCATTTTAGCGATAAGATTGGTGTTGTGCTTAGCCACCGTAGAGGTAAGGTAAATATCAAGTCTAGCGAACACCTAAAGAAGCCAATAAACCCACGTGTAAGTTAGTAAGGTGTCCCGTTTCACTCATTCACTATACTGCAGCCTAATGCCTTGGGTGTCAAGGCTGCTCCTATTTCGGCGTTACAGTAGTTCTTTACAACGCCTCCCGGTACTGCTTAGTCAATTATACTGAGACTACCGCGCGTGAAAGCTTTGCATTAGCACTGTTGGCAGGCTAATGAGTGCGTTCAGATCAGTCGCACTAGTAGGTGGATATGTAACTCCATACCCACAGACTAGACTGTCAATTTAGGCAGCTACCTGTCTTGACATGGTATACGGGGTTACGAAGCGACGATAAATAAGTATTGGTTGGATTGTGTTCGAATTGACTTGATACATAGTAAGATAAGTCACGGAACCATTACGTGTTATGCCTCTTGCCTTCGCCTTACATCCTTGCACCGTACATAACACTACATCGTATCTCTAGAGGATACAAGCTTCATAGTAGAAGGATCTTGCCTGAACAAGCCAAGATGAGATTGTTGAAGATATCTTATCTAAAAGGTGCCAAGCACGAGCTTCCTTATAGACCATGACTTGCCGATTGACTGTCCATATCTTGTGCACGTTGCGTAAAGTAAGAGATAACGGAGGAACAGTGATATTATGTCATATAGTCTAGTATAGTATGTCACATGTCGGAAGATTTGTCCGTTAGCTTGCGTGAACTACGCTCACCAAAATACTTGAGTGTACAAGATATCCTAACCTGTACAACAATTTATAAGTATCTCTCTATCCTTGCTAAGATCTAATCTAGATATTAGTATCTGTACAAACTTTGCTCCGTAATCAATATGCCCCAGCAGCATAGCTCACGACACATGGTCTCGCCTCTAGTATCCACGACACCGGGATCTGAATATACTAAGAAATCGAGAAGTCGCAACCCCAATCTCCATATCCCTAGTGTATAGCGAGCGGACTGCAACAACATGGGCAATATTACGAATCATTCTGTTCGAAGTAGCTTGGGCAGCGTTCGCTTCACACCACTACTCCTACATCGCTAGCAACATACTCTTCGATTCTAGGCCATCAAACGGACGCGTGTATTATAGGGGAGATTGCGCTGCATTCAGGATGTGTTTCGGCCTCAGATGCGCGTGTTATGACCTAATCCGCGCGGACGATCGATGATGACCTTCATGTCGAAATCGGGTGGTTATGTAATGCAGCTTAGTAATGTCTTTAGATGTGACGGGGCTATTGTGAACCACTTAGTACGCCAAGACTCGCTTGAGCCTGTGGCGCGACCTTCTAGAAGCCACGACGCTCGAACAGCCATATTATGGCTATTTATGAATATGGATGGGTAATGTCATGCCTTTCGTCCACTCAACACTCAGCTATCATCAGCATGGACCGCGCCAGCCAGGTGCTTGCGCAAGGCTTGCCCTCAGACGTGCCCGGGACATATGCTGTCCTAGCAGAACAGGCAACGTACCCATCTCCACGCTTCACCACCGCATCCGTGGCCTACGCTGAAAGGAGTATGTGCAGGAAGTTTGGCAACTTAACATGTTTCCTTATCAAAGCATGAACGACGTCCTACTTGAGTGCCAGTAACCTTCACCGTCCGAGAGTCGAAGTGCCGGCATGATCGTCTTGGTGTAAGCGGCCAGCAGATAGCCCGTTGACAGGATGAATCCTACGTGATTCTGATGGCGGCATGAGCTCGCGTTGTTACGAAAGAGAATCTGCGATGCAAGCCGTTACACGTCGCTTATGCAAGCAATTCCGACATGGATAAGTTAAGCTATAAGTCAGTACTCCTCCTCCAGCTGCACTTGACAATAATTTAGCGAAATGAACCCAAGACTACTCAAGAGTCAAGCTATTGGATTCGTCGTCTTCATCGGAGCTTCGTACGCCGCTTGCCCCGAAGGTAGCTGCCAGCTAGACGTAGACCCTGCCAGCGTGCAAATATGTGCATCTGGTTACTGGCAGATTATGTCAAGAGGGCCATATTCTTGTTCCTACGGCGAGTTGATCCCGACAAGTCAATCAATTGGATCATCCACAAACGAGATAGCTTCTTCGTCTGCAGCGAACCAGGCCGTGACCTCGTTAGCTCTGTCAACATTAGCTCACGAATCCACAGACTGTGTGACGGGACATGCTTGCTGCACCAATGAAAAATCAGACGAGCGTCGTGAAGATCAGTACGGCATTGCGTCATATACCCGCGGAGGCCGCATGGCCGCCGTTTACGACGCTAATCGCACATCTAATCTGTTTCGCTGCGATATTGCCGCACCCGCCAATGATTTCTATGTTGCCGTCTGGACCAAGTATAATGGACGAGTAGATGCAGCACAACCGAAGCCAGCTAATTGTGGCCACGTACTGAACCTACATAATCCGAAGCTAGGTAGATCAGCCCAGGCCATGGTCATAGACAGGTGCCAAAGCTGTGTTGGCGTTGACCATCAGGCGGGTGATCCAAGAACACCTGACAGTCTGGTGAACGGAGCGACTATTGATCTGAGTCGCACCTTGTGGAATCATCTTTTTGATAATGCGGAGGGCACGGTGTACGATATTGAGTACGACGGACCAATCTATGGGGGAGATCCGACTCAGGAGCCGCAGGTCCTGACCTCTCCGCCAGCCAACTGTTAGGTGCCCCACATAACTTAGATAGCATGTCTCGAAGCAGTCTCGTTCATTCCCATATGAGCATGGTGCAGAT
Source organism: Oleoguttula sp. CCFEE 5521 (assembly GCA_036872775.1). Lineage (NCBI taxonomy): Eukaryota > Fungi > Ascomycota > Dothideomycetes > Mycosphaerellales > Teratosphaeriaceae > Oleoguttula > Oleoguttula sp. CCFEE 5521. The sequence goes on from JAVRRP010000079.1 coordinate 7,399, forward strand.
GGCGGTTCAGTTCTAGGTCAAGACTGAAACCAAAGCGCTCGATCATCTCCTTGTAGTGAGCCATGGCATGCAACTTGGGGAGATTCAAACCCCCCTCCTCGTCTTGTTGAAGAGCCGCTGACGCGCTCGCAACAATCGGCTCCTCTGCCTCAGAACGTTTCTCCTTCCTCCGCCTCTTGCCTGTTCGATGCTCGCGCAGCGCGCTCTTGTACTCGTTCATCCGTCGAAGGGCCAATTTCATGTACCAGAGAGTGTCCTCGTCGTGGCAATGATGGCTCGCCAGGAGTATAAAGTCCACCGCAGCCCGGAGAACAATCTCAGACTGTCCTCCGCTCTAGCCTCCAAAAGCGACGGTGCGAATACGGGGATGATGGTTCGTACCAGGCTTTTGTGCGCTATGCTAGTCCATTGCGTTACCGACGAGAATCGTGGGAAGATCCGAATACCGGCGTAGGTTGCTGCCACAGTGAATCGCCGATCGATGACGAAGTCAGCCACGTGCCTTTGCATCCGCCCCTGCTTCTTGATAGCGTCTCGAGTTAGTCGGCAGGTCCCCTCTCAGTGTCGACTCGAGCCAGCTTTATGTGTGCATTAGAACGCCCTTAAGTAGCTGATGCAGGAGATCCACCAGCAGCGTCTGGTGAACGTTGACGCCGATGTGGTCCCCTGGCGAAGTAGTCCTCGTCCTTCCACATCCCATGTCGCGCCACACCTCTTCTTGCCGTTCCTCTCTGCCAGTATGCGATCATGTGTGTATCTATGGGTACACAATCCCGCATGGCCCTCAAGATCTTCGCGTCTGTCCGGGCGAACACAGTATAGGGGGCAATGCGTCTTTGCATTGTCACTAGCCACGCGCATCTCGGCATCCATGATTGGATCGAATGTTAGCGACATTGGTTGATGATAGCGTTCCGACTTTTTGATCTTCTCGCTCTTCTTTACATTTGGGAGCATGGCGGTAGTGTTATTCCTGGCCTGAAATTGGAATTTCGTGGCCCCGCCGCCATATTCCCGATGGTAAGGTAAACATGGTATGCGTTCAAATCGCCTGGTGGTTTGTCACCCGGGTCTCGTCCGTCGAGATACCCAGTGGCGCGTCTTGTGCCTCCCACCACCAGTCATCCGACACCATTTCTGAGTATACTCTCCTCGACTTGCGTCCCTCACTTGCAGGATAAAGTATTCATTAGGGCGCGTATTCCAGATCGTGCTCGAATTCCATGCGTCTGAGGAGAAATCCTATGCAGAACTTGACGGAGCGATGCCGTACAACATGCCGACTATCTCCTGCTGCTGTCTTGGCGACGACCTTTCCCCCGTACCACGACCGACCTCATTCTTTCTAGCATCTCCCGTGGCATGTTACAACTAACATGCTCCACTGCGAAGATTTGGTAAAAAAATACAAAGCAGTCGTAGCATCGCCGCTTTCGAGATATTCTCCGTGAGTAGCCGGTACGCTAGGTGGTCATACATCGCATCCTTGGATCTTAAATCTTCATCGCTGGATGCTGCGGACCGCGAAGCTCGCACGTCAGATTACGCCATCAGCCCTCGAGGGTGGAGGCTCAGAACACCAGCATGCACGATGACCTTGGAGAGATAGACATGGAGGCTACAACGCGGCCGGCGGAGACACATGAGCTGCTATGACAGCTCAACCGCGGTCGCGACATGGAGCGCAGTGGCAGCCACCGTGGCCGCACCTCAAACACTGCTGTGTCTCGCCACGCGCGCGAGAACACCGCGGTGGTGGCCTGAGCACGCGCAGCAACCGCGCAGAGGGCCTGGTACAGATCGACAGCACCTTGGGTAAAGCCATGCTGAACAACAGCGTTGCTGATCTACCCACCTATAACGGTACCAAGGGCGAATACTACCCGTGGTTGCGCAAGATGAAGTTTAAGCTCCGAGCCACCAAATTCGCTCGCAAGTAGGTGGCATTGACTTCGTTTGCACCAAGCTCTCCGGGCGACCCTCTAACCCCACATACCCACCTCATCCTTCTACCGATGGCAATAAGGCTACGAGCAATCCTTTCACAACAGCCGACTCCTTGCTTAAGTATCTCACGGAGCATTTCGGAGACCACAACAACGATGCGAAGAAGTCTACCGAGACGGAGAACCAGAATATGGGGATTAACGAGAAGTGGACGGACCTCTACGTCAAATACCAGGTCCTTCAGCCCTACTATGAAATGCCAGATGAAGTCTCTGAAATCCGTTGTCTCAAAGGGAAGCTCAAGAAGATCTACAAGGAAAAGATAGCATCTGGTCACGCCTATATGATCTCCAGCAGCCCGCAGCATGTGCTCGCATCTAATACTTGAAATCGTGATGAACTGTCTACGAACAAACCCCGCCATTTTGGCAATACCGTCGTTGAGGAGCATGTACGTATAGATGACGAGGGAGAGAGTGTGGAGCTGCAAATCAAAATCATCAAGCAGCAGGATCTCGAGTCGACTGAATTGCTTGCCACACGGCCAAGCAAAGTGCAATTGCAGCGCAGAAGATCCTCGCACGGCTTGCGGAGCAAGCATTGAACACTTGCTACGTCGGAGAGCTTTGAAATGGTACTGGAACAGGATGAAGTAGCAAATGGAAACGCCTGCGAACTTAAACGTCTAAAGCAAACCATGCCAATTATACGATGCGCACATCCTTTCCAAGCAAGCGAACACGAGGTGGCTGCAGACACCCGTGCTGCTGCGGATCACGAGCGGTGATTCAAGATTCGAGAAGCTACGCGGCCACACACTTCTGCCGGGTATGATTGGCACCAAATTCCAAATTCCGTTCACGGCAAACCTATCTGGAAACCATTGTCGCCTAAAAGGGGATCGAATTTCCAAGTCGAAGCTGATGATTATGACAGAGACATGGGAACCGAGCTAAGAAGGAAGTTGGAAGCGCTCTACGGAGAGGTCCATTGTCTTCACGGGTTCGCTAAGGTAATATATCATGAGCTCGATCATGGAATTTGACCTTGGATCGTAATGGTGAAGTTGCTTCTAGTGCCGGTCGACGGCTTGCTAGCTCCAATGAGAAGAATCATGGACTGATTTACGCGTAAAGCACCTTTCCAATCTCGTGCCTCTGAACATGGTGTTCTATCGATTTGTGCGGTAGGTAAACCTGAGCTGCGTGCAAGACTCGATAACGAAAGTCCACCATTGTCACCGAAATCGCACATAGAATTATACCTAGTGTTCACTGGCGGCTTATCCGCATTGTCATCGGATAGTAGGAGCATCTAGAACAGGTAAAGTCGCGTACATGTCGACTGATCTGACGCGCGGGATATACAGTCACATCAGGAATGTTCTCCTTAGCCCACTCGGGATGTGTAATGCCTTTACCTACGTACTCGAGCACCCCGAGTGCCAGGGTACTTTTCGCACGTCGTTGCGTATCCCGCCACGCACTCCATTCATGCCTTGTCGACTTAACCTATATTCCTCTACGGGCCTTAAATCGCGCAATACTACATTTGGATTGAAGACTCTGCACCTCACGTTCAGATTGCTCACGAAGCGGCTGCATTAGTGCTAGGTACCTCCTATTTAGGACGATCCGCAATAATCCTCTTGGCCGCGTGGCACCCTATATCCAGCGCATAGCGTTCAAGATTAGTATCAGGGCGTAGAGGACGTCGACGCGCCGGACAATGCGAACATTAACATCTTCAATCTTGCTGAAAACCCTGCTCTAAACTACGTCCGATATTGGCAATACTGTGATTATTATCAACCTCCAAAGTAATGCCTATGATTCAGCGGATAGGGGGCCCGGCTCCCAAGCCAATGAGTGAGACGGACACGATCGCTAGCTTGAGTTGAATTGACTCAAGTTCCTTTATTGAATATTGTAATCACGTAACGCTAGCATGCACCTAGAGTAAGTTACTTCGCACTGTTTCCCTAGTTGCATGATAAGTTAGTGATGTCAATGCGTCTCTCTCCCAATAAGTACAGAGTCGAGCTCCATAATCAGCCCGTTGTCTACTATTGGCGATGAAGTCTTCGCGTTACATAACTTGGAAATCCCACTTGTCTGCTTTCTCTAAAGGTGCGGTCGCGCTACTTGCGTTACAAGCCCAGGCCTATACGAAAGCGGCGAGCGGAGCGCTGTTACTAAGAGTGCCGTTATTACGCCACCTAGCTAGTGCTTTGATACCATAAGCGTCATTGATCCCGACGAAACTGAGTACTGAACTTGCCGGACCTAGTTACAGTCTTTGTAGGGTCGGTAGAATGCACCGGCCTTGAGATTACGTTGCTACTACCGCTAAATGTTTCTATGATCGAACGTGACGAATTAGCTTACACCAATAGGTGTCTAACTAGTCACATATCTCGACACCTGGAATACGAGGACACTGGTCGGCTGCGGGGATAGTTCGCGATCTTATCGCATATATTCTCATAACTTAAAGGGCTACTGCTTCCACGTACTAGCTAAAACAATTGCTATAGACGTCGTGTGCTATCGCGAAATTGTCACAAGATTGTGTTGTAAAAAGCTGTATCGGTATCAAGATACGCTTACTATGCTGAGACCGCGCAAGGGCCAGAAGCAAAGAGACTAACTATAGAGACACGCACTTTGGGTACTGTCATACTACTCAACTACAAGATGCCCGTGATATTTACCATACTGACATTGTAGCTTCTATCGACATAAACTCAACTCAGCTGTTAAGGGCGTTACGCTAGGTGGCTAAGCGGTACCAGGATTAGGAACAGGGATGCACTCGTCAGCGTCACCTGACTCGCCACCATTCACGCAAGGGCTTCCATGAAGTAAAGATCAACCCACTAGGCACCGGATAATGTTCTTTGCGTAATCGACCTTGAAATAGAATCCACGCTCTAAAGACCTGACTAAGCCAGCAAGGTTAGGCAGTGACTTACTTAATGTCTAAGCTTGGAGGAAAAACGTAATCTATTCATTCGTCCGGAAAGGCTTTATATAATTTCGTTTAGCTTGAAATCTGTACCATTATTCCCTAGGGACATAGTTATAAGGAATAGACTTGGAATGTATCTGTAGGTTGATCGTCGATAGAAACACTTTGTACGCCTACGCCGCCTTCCGAATCATTATGTCACTACATAGCTGCCAATCTCAGGAAACGTCTCGATCTATTGCTCCAATAGGAGGAGAATATGTCGAGATATTGCAGTCGGTGATCAAGTGCATGAGGATTGACAAGCAGGTATAGTCTGGAGTTTTGTTAATTTCATATCGTTAGGACATTATAGCTAATTGTATATCTAAGTTTCGCGAGACTGCTATCTCTGCGCTACACATGGCAGAGCTCTGCTGCTGCAGAGGGTTCCCCCTACGTGCTAGTAGTGAGCATGATGTTGATCTCAGCTCTGACAAACAATTTCTACATAAGCAAGGCAATGAGAAGGAGGGTGTGAGTTCCTCCTGGGCTCGTATTACAGCTCCTCACGTGCGTTCTGCTAAACAGAAAGTCACGAAAAACGACAATTTCAAACCTCGTGATCAGTCCAGTGCTTCAATAATCCAGCGGACATGTGTCGTGGACAGTCAGAATGGGACAGGCGAGAATCTGCTTCCGACAATGTCGGAGTCCCCTGCAAGCGAAGAGACTATTTGTGCCCCATCAATCGCGGCGACAACATATTCACTACCTGCGCAATTACCAGTTCGACCAAAGACTGCGGTCACAACAGACGCTTCCGCGATTCCAGGTGGATCATCCGTCTCGCCTTTTGGTACAGTCGACGCGGACAAATGCAGAACAGCTATACGGCCGGTAGAGGTACTAAAACGCTCATCAGCCGTAGACGAGGCAAGCTACGTCCGATACAACGCAAGAAAGTCTAGGAGTGAACAGTCTGAAGTGGAAGAGAAGTTTGGAATCACAAGATTCGAAGCAGCTAGAGCATTCTGCTATGCTGCAGACCTTATCGACCCTGATTTTGATGTTGCGGCTAACCAACAGATGACTTTCAACTTTATAGATGCCGAATGTGGAACCAGGCCACATGACTATAATCTTCAAGAGCTCCTCGAACGCTTGAACGCTATGTCTCGGAAAGCAAGACAAAGTGCCAATAATTTAGAAAAAACATCAAGAAGGAACATATTCCATCGCCGAATGGTTCTGCACTTACTTAAAGAGCGTCAAAAGGATACAAGCGATGGATCCATCTGTAAAGGTAAAGATTCACAAGCTCGAAATGTCATTCAACGTTTGTTGAATCCGGCTTGCACATCTTTGACAGCAAATTGTCGCTGCCTAAAATGTAGACGAGTTATGACCTCTTACGACAGACTTCGGAGAACAGCTACTCGCCTAGACGAAATTGTTCAAAGAGCTACGCATGGAATTCTCCTTCTCGCCTCGGTCAACTTAGAACGAGCGTGGGTATGCACAACTTGTAGCTATTCGACACTCGACGCTGACAGCCAGTCTCTAGTTTACGTGCGAAGAAAGGTGTTTTCGGAGCCTTCCTTTACTACTTGTCCAAAGACTTTGCACCTTGTGTGATTACTGCTAGAGCCGCTCGATTATTGGCTTGGAGAGTGTTCGATCATGCTTTCGACTCCATGTTGCACTCGGACGAAATTTTCGACCGAACCCGCATCGACATTATGCACGTCATCCAGAAGCGACTTGTCACGATGCACGGCCGAAGCCCAGAATAGAGGTTCTCCCTGCGGCTTCCACATTCCTGTGGCTAGCACATATCTATTTGTAGAGCTCGTGCGCTGCGAGGCCAGCAGCAAGTAGCTAAGCAGACAGAGCCCATCCGCTTCCGGGAATTGTTTAGTGAGTTGCTCATCTCAGGCTTGAGACAGGTGCATAGTCGCTTGCAAAGCCTGCAGGCCACATTGACAGGTTCAGCGTATGACCAATTTCAGATGAGCGGCTAGTCCACTGCTGCTACGTCACATAGCGGACGGGTTCAACGTTCCTGTAATCCTCTTACTGTGTCTGAAGCAGCTAGGAGATTCAATACCTATAGGAGCATACATAGCAGACAGATTTTTAGAAAGTCAGGCCAAAAGGCCAATGTAGAGAAGAAGCAAAAATTATAGACAAAGAAGAGAGCACTGCAAGCAAGAAATGCAGGTAGTACTTGTCGATCATATCACGAGGCTCTTTGAGTGGTGCCTACGACCCATATCAGCGAAGGTATCCTTCTGGGCCTTCCGGGCCTATAGCAAAGAGCCTGGCAAGAATTAGTCTGCAGCAATCCGAGCTAGATATAAGAAATTTCTTGATAGCAACATGCCTCAGCACCATCAACCTTGCGAGGCATAAGGCTGACTCCAAGCCTTCATATAGACAGTATTCCACTGTTCAGAAGCGAAGGATTGATTAACTTAGTATGTAACACTGCCTCAGAACTGCTATAAAATGGATTGGAAAGGATCCCTCATAGGCCGCCTTTGAAAGACTAAGAGGATTGATCTCTTAAAGGCCTTGATGAGGTAACAGAGGCTTCTAATCACTGGCCAAGAGGGCCCTAGAGGGTGGATAATTATTGCGCCCGCTATTTGTGCAGATGGTAACTTAGCTCACTAACCTACTACTGTACCTGCTCTAATTAATCTACAACGCAGTTAGCAGTGACCTTCAAACCTTATGGCATCACAATTATAATCTAAAAAGGCATCCTAGCTAGTTTGCTAGCTCTCGCAATAGCTCGACTGCGGTCCGTCCCTGCGTCGCGAGACACCCTGTGTAAAGAGACACTCTCGCGCTTTGGACCTCTCACACACTCTCTCAGAAATATCGATATGCTATCCAGCTCTTGTCATTCTGCTCCCAATTTTCCACCACGACGGTGGTGCGCGGGCAGATCGACTGCAGGCTGGTCGTGCTGTCGATTGACTCGTCGACGCTGTCCATTGTCGCCCCAGCTCTCCGCTGTGCCTGAAGACAGACGAGCACGCAGACGACGCACAAAGTAGGTTCATCGGGTCCATCGTGACGGTCGACATCCCCGCATACGATCATCTGCAAACTGAGGCAGTCACTGACTGACGCTGAATCATCTAACGAGCAAGACCGAATTCTGAAATGAGCAGTCTCAGGCGCAGGTGGCTGCAGCCGTTGATGAGAGTGACCGATATCGCTCATCCAACCGGGTCTGATCGGTCTGACTCACCTTCTTCCACGCAAACATATGGCCGTCACGACTTTGGTCCGATTGTGATATCTCATACCTTTCAACGGTAAGCAGAGCCTCAGAAATCTCGTCGTGATGCAGCAGTGGCGGCTAGAATGCTTCTAGAAGCTTCTGTAGATGCGCGGCTACCATTTGTGGCGCGGTACGAAACTTGTGGTCACCGATGCTATTGAAGCCTTATCATGTTATAGTATAGATTATGATACAGTACCTAATAGCAAATAGTTGGTTCAAATACTATAAGTATGGATCTTGAACGCTTCGATACTATTACGGCGAAGTATCATAGATATAACGTAAGCTGATATCTCGAAACCACATCATATTAGGACGCATAATTGTCAATTCAGCTTAGCAGTACATCAGCTTCAAATCCAGCCTGCCATCGCTGCAGTTTCCGCTTGAAAACGGTACTCAGGACTCAGTGTATGTGCTAGGGTGTCTGTTGAAGACTATGCAACGTCATTTATACCATACATCGTCGAAGACCTATTTGTTGCTTGAAGTCGTAATGGTAGACGGGTTGGCCTCAGATTGCTAAAGTGATTGAAGTAGTTTCCGACGAACTGTGCCCTCTTCCGGCGGGTCTATCACCACGGCCTGTTGCCCTCGAGCCGCGGCACTCTCTGTTCCCGTATCGCCCTTGATTTCCGCTATCTTTACCTCTATGTCTTGCAGGCACGCTGACCTTGTGACTGATCTACGCTACAAAGGAGACAAGCGTTAAAACGAGGACGCCTCTCTGATGATCGGTATCCGCTCTCCGTTGATAGGGACGGTCCTGCGATAGGCCACTTAGTCGAGCTCGAATCGTCCATCGAATGCGGGAGCGCGTGTCTGGTATAAATGTACTATGCGACTAAGCCACCACTTTCCGCAAGGTCGAGGCGACGGCAGCAAGTTCGTGCGAAGCATTCCCAGCCGCTGGAAAGCGAACGCCGTACGGAGATTTGTAAGCCAATGCTTGGTGAGACGCTTAACGGCTTAGTGGGGCAAACACATAGGCAAAGGTATACCTGATTATGACATCGGCGTTCTCTATGAGCGACACCTCGGCCGTAAATCGTACTAAAAAACGTGACTCACATACCCTAGAGCACTTGTCGGCGGTTGTCTACGGTATCTAATGGCAACAGTCCTTGTCTTTACTACGTATAGCACACTAGAGTTGTTTTCTACAGCGACAGTGCCTTAGAGGGGTCATAGTCAAAGTCTAAGTGATCGGGCACGTTTCAGCAGAGCTTTTCCGATTGACGAAAGGTATTTCGAAATGCTCGACGCATCGGAACGCTTGAACATATCTGTGACACCTGTGGAACGAGTATACCTGCCGCTTAGTGTCGCCACTTACTTAGAGCTCTAGACGAATGTGGCCTACGAAGTAATTCCCACATTGTCGCGAGCTAGAAGGTCTACGTGTACCCTTGACCGTCTACAACATCTACGCCGGTTCGGAAGCCCTATGCCTGTCGGTCTCGCCGGAATCGTTCATGCTAACATACTAGCAAAATCAAGCATCTAGTCTGGCTTGGCGCCGGAGGATTTGACGGTAACGAAGCGGCGGCGGTCGGGTCTTTCTTCTATCTAGAGTGACTCTGCATAACCCTTCACGGCGTGGGCGAACGGGTATGGGGCAACACCTTCGACATAGTAGTCATTCATCACTTAAAGGTTATTTCGACGCTGCAGGGGGCACTATGGTTCCTCACTACAACGCTTTATCTAGATACGGAATCGATGCCGTCACGCACTCATCGTACTACAACTCTTACGCAATATGCCTGGTTTTCATTGGACTGCTAACGTGAACTTAGTCACGAACACGACCATGGGTCAGACCACAGACCGATAGAGGTCGAGTTCATCACTCGAGCTGCACAGCCGGGACCTAAATCGAGCCGTCTGCTACCGGAGAAGGCAGATTGGTCGCAAATCGGCCCGGAAGTAGTGCGGAGACTGCAGTCGACACACCTACCCACAGCGGTCACGGCGGCGATCCTAGACGACACCGCAAAAAGCTTTCTCAAGGTCGTTAGGGATGTTGTATGCAGCCACGTACCCAGAGCAAAACCATCTCCGTACGCACAGAGATGGTGGTCGTCTGACCTCTCGATGCTGCGGATATCTCTGTCTGCGTCCAGGAACTACGTTACCAATCCTGCAACGGAGAGGAGAAGATACATCGGAGGCGAGGCAAGCGTTTCAGAAGCTTCGAAGGGAACACTTCCAACGGATAGAGAAGCAGAAGAGAGAACATTGGAGAGATTTCTTAGAGGACCCGAACAACATCTGGAAAGCTAATAGCTACGCCCGCACCGCAAATCAAACCAACGCTGTCCCGAAGTTGGTGAAAGAGGCGATCGTAGCCGAGACCGATGAAGCTAAAGCGGACATGCTTATGACGACCTTTTTACCAATCCCACCAGAGCCGGAGACGGACGGCCATGCGAACCAAGCACAGGCGCTAGTGCGGAAGCCTGGCGTGCCTCGAGAGCTTCCGCAGGTTACAATAGAAGAGGTGCGCCAGGCCATCTTCCGGCGGAAGCCGAAACAGTCACCCGGTTCGGACGAAATCACATTCGACCTCTGGAGGCGCCTTCTGGAGTACGTCGCTCAATGGATAAAGTGGATATACCAAACTTCGCTGGATCTGGGATACATGCCCAAATCATGGCGGACTGCCAAGATCGTGGCGCTTAGGAAACCGGGCAAGTCAGACTACACGGTGCCAAAGGCATACCGGCCAATCTCCTTGCTGCCGACAATTAGCAAAGGTCTCGAAGGCATCGTTGCTGCGAGACTATCATACCTGGCCGAGAGGTTCTGCTTATTGCTCACAAACCATTTCGGCGCGAGAAAGCAACGGTCGTGCGAGCAGGCATTGGACGTCCTAATAGAAAAAATCTACGAAGCGTGGAAGGGCAAGCGCATCCTCTGACTTGTCACGTTTGACGTGCAAGGTGCCTTCAATGGAGTCCATCCCGTAGTCCTCGAACAGCGCTTGCACGAGCGAAGTGTTCCGGACAAGATGGTCAGATGGAATCGCAGTTTCTGCGAAGATCGAACAAGGAGCGTCGTGATAGGCAACTACACGTCCGACTGTGTACCCATCAGTCATGCCGGCATACCGCAAGGATCCCCGCTCTCCCCCATCTTGTACGTTTTCTACAACGCAAACCCGGTGGAGAGCAAGATCAATAAGGAGGGCGGGTCGCTCGGGTTCATTGACGACTTTACGGCGTGGCGGACGGGCGCCAATTCCATGGAGACAACGGAGAGAAGCCGAGGTGCTGCGACCGGCGGCCCAGTGGTCAAAGGAGAGCGGAGTCACGTTCGAAGCGAGTAAAACTGGATTCATCCACTTCCAACGGAGAGTAAAGGAGACGCTGTCGAGGCCGGCCTTGCACTTTTTCGACTCTGAGATTGAACCTCAAAATGCAATCAAGATCCTTGGCGTCACACTTGACACTAGACTGAGCATGACGGCACATCTGGATAGAATTATGACCACGGCGACCAAGAAGTGTCTCGCGATAGGCCGACTACGAGGGATCCGACCAAAGCAGATGCGTCAGCTACACCGAGCGGTAGTTGACACCACTACCGTTTACGCGGCATCAACTTGGTACGCGAGGGGAAGACTTGGAGTACAACAGCACACCACCCGGCTCGATCGGATTCAACGGATGGGCGCGCAAGCTATCATCGGCGCCTTCCGGACGGCCTCCTCCAGTGTCATCCAGGACGAGGCTGGCCTAGAAGCAATTGAAACACGGCTGACGAGGAAACCGCCAGGCACGCGCTGGCCGTCCGAGCGCTGCCGCGGCAGCACCCTCTATGGTCCATTATGAACGACATGGAACGAAGGAACGATCGGTGCAAGACTCCGTTGTTCGAAGTATGGTCTAGGTACTACAAGGCCATCCAAGGCAAGAAAGGGGTCGGCATCACCCCGAAATTACCGTACGTCCTACCGCCGTGGCACGATTTCCACGACGTGGCTCTAGTACAAGATGAAGTGGGGGCACGCCGCACACACTGGCGACTGCTCGGCGGTCTGTCTCAGCATCAGCTGTACTATACAGACGCATCTGTGAGAAACGGCTGGGCGGGCATCTCAGTGGCGAAGTGCTATCGCTCGTCAGGGAAACCAGCCTACAAGATTGCGCATCAAGAAACGGTGGGGCGAGGAACGACGTGCATCGCAACCAGTGCTGGGATTTACGCCATCAAGGTAGCCATTGAATACATCCGACGGGTCAAAACCCCTGCGTGGATCGTGTCTGATAGTCAGGAGGCCCTCCAGCGGATCAGCAGCGGTGGCCAATCCAAGAAATCACAGGAGATCGCATCGGCAACGCTACGAGAGTTGCAGCTCGCAAGAGAGAAAGGCATCCGAGTCAAGCTGCTGTGGATGCCCGGGCATAGAGGAATTCCTGGGAACGAGCGGGCACATCTTGCCGCCCAAGAAACCACGGCGGCACATCGTCCGCCTTGTATTAGACCTGAACGCCAGCTCCGGGAGTATTCCGAAGCTTCTAAGCTACTCCATTCGGCGGTCGAGACGGATGTGCCCAAGGCTGCACCACCAGCATGGGGCAAATACACATACTTAATTGACAGTGCTCTACCGGGAAGGCACACGCTACGGCTGTACGGTGCGCTGACGCGCGAGGACTCAGGTATACTGGCACAAGCACGAACGGGCCATACCCATTTACGTGACTAATTAACACGCACGCGACAGATTGAAAGCGCAGTGTGCGAATGCGAAAGCGGCGTGGAATCTGTCAAGCATGTGATACTACACTGTCCCATATGGACGTCTCAGCGACGAGAATTGAGAGAAGCTGCAGGCGACAGGTGGGGAGATGTATCTTTCCTGAAGAGTCGGAAAAAGGGTTCGAGGTCGGGACAAGCGGTCGACGGAGACAAATGGCGGCCGAACTTGGATGTGGTGCGGGCCACGATTGCGTTTCTCAAGGGCACTGGCAGATTTGCTGCTCAAGTGCAAACGCTGCAAGAATAACAGTGCTCTCACAGAGTGGCTATCCCTATCACACTCGCATAAAAACAGAATTGGGAATCTTATGAGTCAAGGCAGCAAACGAGAGTATGAACGTAAGGTCAGCGTTTAGGGACAGCTCATACGGACATCACGTCTGTGCATAGCTAGATTGAATAACATAACATAACATAACATAGTGATGTTCTTCAGGGAAGCTCGTCTAAGGGTGGACGTATGCCATGTGCTTATTGTTGGGTGCTCTACAGTCTGCTTCCCGTGTCTGGCAATTCCGCATCTCTGCCGTCAACGACGCTGATATAGCGCGGACACCACGAACATGGGCAGGAATTACGTCACTTGTTGGGAATCTTGTGACTTGGTACCTTAGTCGTTCCAAACACTACTGCGACCCGCTATTAGAGGTGACTGTTAGTGCTGACAAGCTACTAGCTCCTTGGGTATGTTCTGATCGCCAGCGATTTCCCGTTTCCACTAAACTTCGAGACTTGAGTAGATATGTTAAGAGTAGGACAGAACGACGACATGCACAGATCAAAGTTTCGGCTGACCCATGGCTTGGAGCCCTAGAAACAACCTTTGACTGTTAGACAGCTGACATCCACAGTACTTGCCCCGCCGCCGTCGTCGCAAAATCGGTAGTTCGGAAGGTTCGGAAGTCCGTGAAATCCGTGTTAGGGTGAACATGCGAGGGTTTCTACCTAGTTAGTTGCGCACCGACAAGTTGTTGAATGTGTTCGACAGCCTACATACGACACCTCGGATTCTAGAAGTGCATGACACACGGCGTATGCTTGGCTGTCTCAACGCGAAGTGTTAGGTGCGTAGGTCGACAAGGATGATTTCGTGATGTACGAAGGACGAAAGCTTGGTGTCGCAGTTCGAAGTTATAATGCGACGAGGCGCTGTGCGGGTCCACGCACGGCAGCACGCATGTGACACCCCAGATTGCCCTCCTCACCTCGTGTCTTCCACTGAGACACCACGTCTGCATGCTATGCTATTTGGACGAAGCCCAATGTAATACCGCATACCTAAGGTAGACATCGAAATCGCGTGTACCTCTGCGCTCATGCAGACTGTGGTTCATCAGTGATATAGCCATTACGTGGTAGACCTCGACATCCGATATATTTGCATTCTCTCGTAGTCAGGACGTGGAGCAGTCTCAACATGATTCAATATGGACATATCATCGTGCAAGTATATTCGTCAACTCAGACGAGGGATGAGCAACAGCTGGTCTGGCCCGGGAGATAGACACCCCGAGCTCCTTGTGTCAACGATGGTGGAGTAGGCAACGTCGTATGATCGACATCCCACGGCTGAATGGACAGCCGTCAACTTCGCGTCCAGTATTTTGCCTGTATATGGCCAGAGTATTTGCTACCTTGTCGAGATCCGCCATTGCTGCCATGGTTTCGTCGCTAGGCGCAGCGGGCTTGACCTCAACTAAGGTGTCTACGTATGTACGCAGATGCTCCGTATTTAACGCGCGGCGGATTGTTGCGACTATCTCGTCACAAGTGCGATGCTGGCGTCCAAGTACAGCCTTGGCCTTACTTCCTGACACGGTTGTAAGATTTCGAGCGTACTTTACGACCTTTTCTGACGCTGCTAAGCCAAGAGCCATGACGAGCGTATCACCGGCCGATCGGTCACCTTTGACAGCATTGCTGAGCACGTTGTGTACTATGTACTGCTCTAACGCCAGAACGGCGGTAGCAATGAGGGCTGCGAGGGTCCTCCCACTGCAATGTTTCAGCTCAACGAATGCCGCATCTATCTCCACATCCACCAAAGGTAAGGGGCTCGATAGGCTAGACTTAGTTTTCCAAGTTAGGAGCGAACGCCCCTCGGTATCCTGCAGATCGAAGGCTGAAGCGATAGAGCATGTGCCATTCTGGTTGTCAATGAAACGAGTTTTCAATCGTGCAGGCCATTCAGCCTGCTGACCATCGCTGTCAGATATCAGGACTTGCACCATCTCGTTTTGAGCGACCTGGCACAAAAAAGCTTCCCGAAGCTCGCCATTATCGTGGATGACAGATTTGATACGGTGCGCAGATGCGCTTATGTGATATCGGAGTTGACTGTTCATGCTAAATCCAGATGCCCTCTCTAAGCCCATGAATATGGGTGCCATGGCATTGAGGGCATGATTCTGGGTCATTAGTGTCAACGCCTGATCTGAGTTGTCCCTGCATATGCCGGAAATCAAGACTTCACGGCTGCTTTCCTCGAGGCTGTACCAGCCCGCCTGCGAGAACTTGAGCAATTTGAGCAGTCCATCTGCATGTATAGACATAATTGGCACTGGAGTCTTGCTCAAGACGAACCCTGATGGATTGATGAAATGGCCTTCGGACTTGCGTTTGGCGAACAGTTTCGTTGTGTACATGGACTCGGGCCATGGCGCGACGTCGATATCGGCGAATGACGCAGTGTCGAACCGCGAATCACCGATGGTGACTCCACCGGACTCATCGTACACATACTCGCCTGCTTCGACTAGGCCACCAAGTCGATTATGGATTTCGGGAGTCGTGTGATGAGGGGTCACAGCGTATCGGAAACCTTGCTCGTCCAGGGCTCTGGGTATGCCAAGGGCCACCCGCCACAACACGGAGTGCAGCATATCAAATAGACCGAGCTGTCCGTGGATTCCTTGATTGTTCTGCCTCACAAGAGGCTGGCCCCTCTCATTGAGGATGCGAGACTTACCCGTGAGGGAGCAGGCAAGCTCACAAAGCCGCATTGTGTCTCGGTGAACAAGGCCCGCGCAGGCTGTAGGGGTGAACAAGTTGGATTGGTCGGATCCTCTCCCGACGTTCTCTGTTCTAGTCGCAGCATAGCTCTCTGGGCGCTCACATGTACTCCGCAAAAGTGCAATAGTCTGACGAGGGATCAAGTTCTGATGCTGAACAAGTGCACCAAAGGACGAGAAGGCTGCCACAAATTTCTCGGTCTCGGTCAAGGCAGTAGAGTTGGGGCCTGCGAGATCGCCGACCAAGCTGCCACGATACTTCAGGGCGACACCTCTAGTATGTATTAGGGCATCCCTAGGACATGACGCCAGAGTTCTCGTGCTGTACGATAAGTGCACCGCTGGCAGTGTACAAACTTTTCTGAAGGCCTGCGTTGAGATATGCATTGGAAGAGGCCGCGGGGTCCAAAGGTGCTCGCAATATCCGCACATGTGCGCATCATCGTGTATTAGAGACGCCTGTTGAGCTGCATCTAGTCAATGGTCTAAGCTCGGGGGTAACCGTCGCTAGCCTCGTGCTTTGCGCAACAGTGATTACAGACGGGAGGTTTCGAATGTACTGTAGTGCTTGTTCTCTCGTTGTCCACGCCTGATGACGTACTAAGGCGAAGCGGCCGAGAACGTCGCATTTGCGATTATGGGCGCCTGCCGGTGACTTGTGATGTGACCGCAAAGTCGGGTTTTTGTGAAAGTGTCCCTAGGCGCCGACAGTTGCCATGCAACCGCCGATACATTGCTTGACCATATCCTTCGATGATTCAGTCACCCTGCTACAAGCGTAGCTCAGCGAGAATATCTAATTGGCTCCGCCGCGATTCAGCGTGGGCATCGTCCGCCAAAGCTTCGCGATAGCCCGTAAGATGACAAAACGTATCCGAGAACGGCGGCCTTCACATGGAAAAGAGACTAATTTAAGGGGATAATTAATTTACACGATACATTAGAGGCCGAGATAGGATGAAGCGGAACTCTTGGTGGAATTCGCCGACAATGGATTGCGTTGATTGCATGTCGCTACTATCATCACAAATGTGTGAGTCACTACCACCGACACTATAGAAAATCCATGAACAGCTAACACCGAGCGGAAGCTGAGTTCTCTGTAGCAGTCTCGCGTGATCTTCCGGGAGAGAGGTGCTGGATGCTTCCTCTAAATGTCATCCCCTCAGCTGGCAGGTGCACTCATTTTATTAGAGGTGTCAATAGATCTTCAGACCTAAAATACCCATAGGTGAAGCCTCCCCGACCACCGAAACGTCCCCCGATGTGCTCGATGTTCGGAACCAGGGGACGCTGTGACAGATCTTTGACACTTCCAAATTGATTACACCTGCCGACTGAGGGGATAAGGCGAGGTGATGCAGCGTAACAGAGTCGTGCCCCAGGCTGAACGCCGTCAATCACTACTTTCGTACTTTTCCTCCCACGTCATACAGCGCTAGCTACAGGCCTGTGCGATGCTCGGATAGGGGGATTTGGTAGCAACGGGGCAGATCCTCGGATACCAATGCTCTCGCAATAATGCTACATTCCCTCGAGAATAGATGCACCCCCATAGATGCGATTTTGTAGATGCAGTGGTAAAATCTCACTCCGAATGAGGAGAGCCAGGGATCTGGAGGCGATTGCTTGATTTCCGGTGTAACAATCCCCGCCTATAACTTAGTACATTATGAATACTCTGTTAAGGCAAGTAGCTACTCCCCGAAGCTTACCGCACGATTCTATTACTCCTTTGTATGTTACAAGAAACCCTATCCTAGGCTATTGTCCTAGTTGATAATCCGGACTACTATGAATGCCACCGTTTCATCCCCAAGACGAAAATATACGCCTTGGCACTGTCGGTGTCAATCTTCCGTACGATGTGATGAAGCGGAGTACGCAAAACGGGCCGGTCTTGCACATTGAGAACACTCAGCACGAGGCCAATCTGCATATCCGATTTTCGTGCGTCGATTATTGTGCGGCTTCAAGACACAATCCCACGTCGACATACAAAGATTCTGGGTTAGCCAAATGATGGAGAATTTGCCAATGCATCCTATGAAAGTTTCTGGTGGTCGTGACGTCTGCAACATGAGGTCTGCTGGCTAATGATAATGCGGGGCTTAATGACCGCGTCGATCGTAGTTTCGGTGGCTCAGTTGACGTTCATCGAGTAAGGTTTCATAAGCAATCTGTGGGAAAAGGGGAACCCTTCCCGAGCTTACGCCGTTCTCACGGACCTTCTGACAGCCGCGCGCTTCAAGGGAATCTGGATTTGCGACGTTGCTCTTCGTGACATTATTTACATAGCCACAAGATACAGAGGATCGAACAAGCCCCGCATATAATTCAATATATCTGATATTTATCTATCCAGATAAAATCCTCTAATATATCCATACCAGGTACGGAATTATCTTTCCAAAAGTTAGGCCTCACGGATTTGAGTGAGGATTTCTTGCATAGCAGAAGCGCGCCTATTCGACGGCTGTTATGTCTGCGACATTCCTGGCAAGCGGACTGTTAGAGTCTGCCTAGGACTCGGAGCGGTGTCAGATCACTGGTCTGTCACTCCAGCTTGTGAAGGATCCATGACCCTCCCGAGGTCAGACTGCGGAAAGAGCTTGTGGCGCAGCACACGTCGCGAACGCAGTAGATTGAGGGCTGAGACTACCTCGATCGAACGCCGCTCGGATATTGCGGCATGCCCGAACCCTCCTGCTCTGGAGCACGTGATGTACACTTGGCGGTTCCGCGTGGCAGGAAGGACATACTTCGCTCCAAGTCAGGTGCCTCCAAATATGGCAGCGGAATTGCTCAACTTCTGTGCGTAGGACAGCAGTAAAGCGCTCGAGAATTTGCAACCGCCGATCTACGTCAATGATGCCAGACCTAGTGTGAAGATGCATACCATGATCAGAGGTACTGTAGTCGCCATGTTTCATACATCGAACTGTGCCTGCTCTAAACGTCGAGTAGGCAGTCAACGTCAATGCTCTGACTATGATTGATATCTTAGTTCCTATACGTCATCATCGCCACACGACTTCGGAGCGAGACTCAGAGAAGTTGTATTCGCAGATCCACGAATGGTGGATTCGTTAGCGGGTACTTCATATTCGAATGTTCGGCCGAACCTTTGGTTCCCAAAACTGGACATTGTAAGCTATGTACAGTCGGCGGCGATCGCAGTGTCAGGTTGTGGTGTCATATATCTTTCCAACGCTAAGTTAGACTGGGGATTTTCTCACGACTGCCGTTTGAAATCTTCATGAAGCAACGTGGTTGCGCTTTCCCATCGGGAGAATTTATCAATCCAGTAAGGTAGACATTAAACTTGGGCCCTGTCAGCTCTTCACTACCGCTCTCAAATCCACGCTCACTATGCAGGCAACTCCATCACGACGTTGGAGTGCCATTGTAGTGCTAAATAGTATGTACCCTTGCCATCTGTCGGCCGTTGGTCCCGACACGTCGATTGCGTTGCCGAAAGGTAGTTCGTGCAGAATAGCTAGAATAGCGCCAAAAAGCCTCAATCTTGGGGCAGAGGTCACTATGAGATGGATCGTCTTTATCCGTGGTAAGGCGAGAGCAGTAAGTAAGACTTCGGGTACATACCGGGTCACATAATTCGTCGAATTGTGGTACGATGCGAAGTGCTGTGGTAGCATTATCTCGAGTGTAATATGTCTTAGAAGCTTCCACAAAGTCCAGTGCTTTGACAAGGATTGGATGGTTTGGTAAGATTGAAGATCATAGCCATGTAGTCTCAGTTCTGCGATCTGGGAAAACGCTGACTGACACTCCTTATAAAGCTGGCATGAGGTGAATGCAAGACTCTTTGGGAGACTGGCGTTAATGTGGATACTAGTGTGCCGCGAGCACTGTATCGAGCACGGCCCTCGTACTAGGTACTTATAAATCTCATTGCGTAGCTCCGCCGGCAATTGCTGAAGACCTTGGGTCATACGTCCACTATGCTTCTGAGCGCCCTTGGTTCATTCACGCGCTTCCTGTGGTTGTAGTATTAATATAGGGTATGCTTCATGCAATCAAGGCCGACAGACTAGCGCAAGACCATAGTACGACAAAATATACCTACGTAGAGGAAGTCAGATGCGTTAGTACATTGTCAACCTCAAGGCGAGAGTTAAGAGAAAAAAACTTACAGCATACTCCGCCCTTATATAGAGGAAGTCCTAAACGAACGTAAAACTAGTCACTAACGATGGAGCTAAATAAAGTGCGTGACTAAGTTTCGAATTACAAAGATACGCGCTAAATAACAATCTACAAAGCCTCTTAGGGGTTCGAAAGCTCTCATCAGGCGAGGAATGTCAAGTCTTTCGTTACTTCATTGTGTCTACTAGCTTATTTGCATCCATGTATACGTTGATCACGGCTATAACAGAGCACCTATGACTAATCAATACCGCTAGATTGTCATTATATAGCACACTGTCATAATTTGCCAACTTAGTTCACTGCAGCCTTATCGCCTTGGGTATAATGAACACGGAGGCACTAGCGCTGCTCCCGCCTCAGTGTCGCTGTACACGTATATTTTCATGACGCCTTTCGGCACTTCTTTTAGATACACTGCCTTCGATCCTGTGTACCAACGATCACTTCCTATCACTATCCTATCCTCGTGTCAATACGTATTATATAGAGTGTCAATTCAACCTTGAGTCGTGCAGTACAAGGAGCATCCGATGCTATACTAGTACCAAGAGGTATATGTTACAATGTCAGATGTGATAAGCTCCTTATCCGCGCAAGGCAGTGTAATTAGGGAGTAACGTTATCAACGGCGTAGCGAACTCGCTGCGACGGACTTTTGTTGTCCTAGGCATCACTTCCCCTCATGGATAACGCTCATTCAAGCTATAGGTAAAGTATTTGATAGTCGAGCAACCCGGAGGGTTCGGCGTTCAGAGACGCGCCACCGACGGGTGCTTGATCGATCAGACGCTATTAATAGCTCGAATGACAAGCCTTGAAGTTCTTACGTGATCGTAGTACGTGATGGCGGTCCTTGGATCGATCCGCCCCGTTTTGGGGTTTTCCCGGATACTTTCAGTATACATCTTGCTCATCCGTCCTCTTCTCATCTCCTAACGAGGTAGCCGGTTGCTATCTCGCGATATGATGAGACTTGCTCTTTAATGTCGATATGGTGAGAGCCCGACTGTAACGCAACAGACGTTGCTAAAGAAGCGCTGGTTCCGTTGAAAAGCGTGCCAGAGCCTGACGACGATGTCCATGACATAATATGAGCATTGGGAAGGAGTGGTATATGGTAAAGCATTACAAAGTTGCACCATTATACGGTGATCGAACACCCTTCGGAACGAGGATCGACTTCACGTCAAAACCCTAGGTAGTCCACTACCTGGCGAGCGACGCCATTAGCAGCTCAAATTCTTGGCGAGTGCTTATCTGGGGATTACCTTCATGTGGACCACAGGTCAATTGTTATGTTCGTATCAAGATGATAGCATTATCTCGGTATTGTGAGGCTTGACTTACATGTAAAAATATTGCTACAGCTTTGGCGTGTGATATCGCGACGTAGTAGTCACTATGCCAAAAGTGTGGCAGGTAACGGGCAATTGGTGCCATGACAGCTCTGTCGTTACGACGGCAGCTCACGATGACAGAATACCGGTACCCATGACTCCCGCACAAGATAGATTTGACGCAAGTCGAATACAAGACCTCATATCGCACCGCAGGATTGATATCCCGTTACACCACGCACTTGATAGGCAAGCTCCAAGAGGTAAACGATACGAGTCCTAGATAGTCATTACCAGCAGCGAGGTATACGCCGCGGGACATGTATAGCACAATGTACTCTTCTCATAGAACGTAGGAAGCCTGATATCGTGACAATGCCGATAGACATACGTCACGATCTCGAGTCTGTCACTTTACCAAGAGTTCAGGAAGCCGCGTTGTTGAGCCCAGTGAAGAAGGAGCTGCCAGCCTCGGCACGACCACCTTACCCCTGCTGCAAAGGCTTCGGTACGTTCAGGCGCCGCACAAAGGTCTGGATAAGTGCGTACTACCTTGCTGGTCCTGCTCTGGTCCTCTAGCATACTGTCGAAGCTCATGGGTATAGAGCGACATTGGTTTTGAGTCCTGAATTTTGCACGCCTTACTTTTGGGGTGGTAATGAAACCAAGCGATACTGCCATGGAGCTCCGCTGTCGATGGGATCGTGTTCGAAAGATTGATTTTTCGCCTTGCCGGCTTCTGTAACATAGCAGCACACCATTACGTCGCGTCACAGTATTAGCCGCAGCAAGATTACCTTCTCGAGGTAAATCCGCATGATTGAAGCAGCAGCAGCACCGCCGACTCGACGATCAAGTCCGACGCACGCTGGATCTCTACTCGGACAAGTCTTTTCATTGACGTGACCACTCTCCGTCAGGATATAGTCACACAGCTACTTGGTATCGAGGGTTGAATGATGGATAAGGACGACCGCCGCTACGTGTGGAACGGTATCTACCCGCTCCGCAATTCCATGATGGAGGGCATCATCACACTAGTGCCTTGTGCATGAGAAGTGTACGGATCTCATGCGCTTGGCAACAGGTATTTTCATGATGATCATTTTGATGTTATGGCCGAGAGGTGAATGCTTAGAGGTCGGTCCTAGCTAGAGATGCTGAGCCACTTCATCATTTGAAGAGCACTGTAGTACTCTGCTACCCCAATCGTCTTGGCTACTCCGCCAGTCCACACACATAAATGTATCTAATGCCGTTGCTTGGCTTCTTCGAGGTCAGCTACTACATGAGGGTGCTGCGAAATCTCTGGATCCATGAAGGAGGCTCCTGATATATGCATATATCGCCACTCCACTTTGCATTCAATGTTAGATTGGTTGTCCCCACATCACGCGAATCCCAAAAGTCGCCTCTTCTTGCGCCGCTCTTGCGCGATAGGGCTGACATGCAGAATCAAGTGGTCTATTCTGTCATGGTGTTTGCCCATTAGATCAGAAGTCAGGTGAGAGACAGACGGAATGAGCCAGCTGCCAAGTCTCTTGTCCACTTCACTAGTGGTCCATCTGGCATAGTGCGTGTCGGTCATCCCACTTTGAGCTTCAGGAAGACGAGAATGACGAACGTCAGTCAGCGTTCTTGTAGCGTTCTATGTGTAACGCTTAAAATTGTTACCTAGCCGATACGCGAGGATCCTTCCTCGCTGTCACCTGCAGAGCGAGGGTTGAGTTTGTGCGACACAGCTCTCACTCACAGCAGCAATGTACAAGCGGCAACGAGATGTACCGACCGTACGATTCACTTGGTCGAAGTGCGACTAGTACACAACACAGTGATAAGCTATCTAACTTACTACCCACCTGAATTATGTCGGATTCATCTCTTGTCCCAGCCCCGTACTACGAGGTGAAGTTATCACTTGTGTGATTGTCAAGAGCGCAAGCGACTGGAGGTCCACAAGGAGCTAGAGTGGGGCCAGGACCTGATCAGCCCTCGGGCGAACCGGCATTGAGTGCGGTATCCTCGAGCTTCCGAGACTGTGCCTAGACTTTACCTATGACTGTTTTGATCATTGTCCTACAGTAACGTGATCTTCATATACACGTGCTATAAAGGCTCAAATGAATAACATCGACGAATTCGATCTCCACTTCAGATTGATACCCATCTTTAAGTCGCTACAAACCTACGTTATTAGTCTCCATGACTATGGCCTCTACTTCCACCCCTATCCCTTCCGCTACGAAACTGCAGGTTCCCGGGACTATCCTCGTCACTGGCAATATTGCTCCGACCATTCCCGCGCATTGGTCTAATAGTAGCTGCGGACCACATACAGTGTACCCTTCAGGTATGCTAGCACATACCGAATACTCTAGTGAATGTATACAGAAGGGCTACTTGTCCTGGTAAGTTATCTCCCTATACCACTAGAGATGGAAGATTTCAAGAAGAAGTGGGGATTGACTAGGTCGTCAGCGCTTCCATAATTCCACTTATCTACTCCACGAGGATGACCTCCGAAGTCACGGCGCTATATCCGACCGAGAACCGGACTACCATTTTAGGCTCTAGAGGCTATACTCCAACCCCGACAGCACTATATACCAGCCAAGCTAGTGACAAAAGTAGTCATAGGATGACTAGTATTGCGTTGGTGCTAAGTTTTATGTATTTTAGCACCTGGCTCGCCGGATGTTGATGGTACTATGACCTGGTATTAATCACCTTGCTCGTCTGGTTCCGTATCAGCACCTTGGTAGTTAAAGTATTTATGGGCCAAAACGAATGTTCTTCGTTCCGATTTCCCCGATGCTAGGTACCCTGATCATCGGGTTCCGGCTATCCCAACTTTCTAGAACGTATGACCGCCAATACACAAGTAAGATCCCATAAAGTAAGTTAGACAGTCTTGTAGCGATGCTGCAATATAGCAAGCATTGTTCACCTTACGGGTTCGCAATCGCTATCTGCAGTGTGAGAGACAGGCCATAGGTTATTTGTTGATATGCTCGCGGCCAGCGACTTGCTTCTACCACCCGAATGCGGTATCTCGACCTCAACCTCTCCCTCATGCTTGATCGTTGAAGAATACAGCCAAAAAAGAATGCCTACGGACATATCGAGTACTAACGTCTATCCCTGTGTTGCGAGCCGCCCTCCGTGACGAGCCAGGTTCATATCTCAGACCTCGGAAACCTCTTCCTCGCAAGTCTGCTGAATCCTTTATGAGTCACACCACTCTCTAGCTGATTCTTTACAATAAGGCTGAGTGGCAATCGGATTCGTCCCCCGTTGGTTAAGCTATTGGTAATTTTGTTCAGACCGCCGCTCATAACTTTCCAAGTTCACCCTGCTAAGTCACGTTACCTAGAGTCTCGGGATCTTTACAAATATCAGACTAGAAGTGCTGTCGGTGAAGAGTGCAAGCCCGGGATTTTGAAGCGACCCGACGTAAGAGACATGAACCTGGGAGCTCCGGTTAGCTCAGGATTGAGCGTTTTGATGTGGCGTAACTTGAAACGTGACTTAGCGTACATTAGCAATTCTATTGAGGTATGTATATTGCTACAGTACAGTATACGGGGTTACAGTATCTCGATTCTAGTAAGTCACTCCATCATTGGTAGAGTCGAAATAGATTGTGGCGCATGCCCAAGATTCTAGAAGCATCTATCTGCAAACGCCCCTCCGAACGGGCCGAAACGCCCCTGGCACCGAACTGAGATCGCCGTTAAACGCTCTAGGCGCTATCTTCCAAGGAGTAGGAGCTTGAGCTAATATTTTTGAAGCTTTGCTCTTCAAATCTCTTCTACATACCGAGCGGATGGCAATGACATTAATACTGTTACGAACTTTCCTTACCAAAGTAGCTAGTATAGCGTTCGCTTCACACTACTCCTCCTCTATCGCTACCAACGTAATCTGTTTCTGGATTTGGAGGTATGATACGCAAGAGTGTATCATAGGGAAGACAGCGCTGCACTCATAATGTGTTTTGGCATCAAAATAGTTACGGTCACGTTCCGCGGGATGAATGAGTTGCCGTGCGGCGCACTGTAGTGCACGACCAGATCACGTGATCCCCGTCACTTCTCTGTCCCTGGCAACAGAGCCGACAGAGCTACAGAGCAGCAGAGCGCTCCGCATCGACCAACACTGATCATGCCTGATCATGATGACTGTCAGAGGTATATAGCGAGCAAGAGATGCCTTCTGCTTCTCTTGTGCTCAACTCAATGTTCACAGTGACTCATTGGAGTTGTGTTCCCAGACCACTTGTGCATCTGTTAGAGTC
>JAVRRP010000080.1:0-33071 GCA_036872775.1 Oleoguttula sp. CCFEE 5521
CAATGATCTCCGACTCGTTAAGTATGGCCTCGGGCCCAGCCAGTCTAGTAGCTTCGTTCCCATCTGCTACACACTCGACGATTGCAGCGATGCCAACCTATTCCAAAGTTTCAGATCCTTCAGCGACTGCGCCCGCGGAAAGTCCGCAGGCATCTGGTCATGTCCTGCCAACTCAAGCATCCGATGCGACGCACTCACACGCAAGCCCTATGACTTCCGTGGCAGAAAGTACTACTTCGATTACTATAGGGACCACTACGCCATCGACGTACGGTGCACTGACGGCCATCATCCAGACATATGGAGGTCCTTCAAGCGCAGGTACAAGCACAGTGACTGGCAATAATGACACGACGAAGGCTGGTGTATTAGCAGTGTCGACAAGTGCTATCTCTTCGAGCACCTTCAGTCCGTCCAATGCGTACGATGTCTTCACTGCTGCGCTGCCGCCGACCACGACGGCATTCATCGCTATTGTGACAGATTCAAGCGGTGTCCTGCACACCATTGCACAAGAGCCAGAAGGCTATGTGTTCGACAGCACGACGACGGTCAGTCCAGGCCACGCAGCGACGATCTCTGGACTTGGGCTTGTCTCAGCAGGCAGCGATGGTAAAGTCTATGGCTTGGCATCGGCCCAGATCACGACTGCTCGTAGCACCGTAGGATCGGTGAACAGTACTTGGAGCACTGCCGCGACGTCTGCAGCTAGCCTGCCTGTCGTAGCGTCGGACAGCAGCTACTTGCCCTCGGTAGTAACCAGGACGGTGACGAGAGAGGGTACTGCGAGTAGCACGCAGGCGAGTGGAGCTACAGCAGCATGTCCACGTACTAGATCTGAGTCGGCAATAGTTGCTGCACTTGGTCTCCTTATTCCGCTATGTAGATACCTGTAGACTAGAGTATTGACCACGGGTACTGCAAGCTCATGGTCTCAGTTCCCTCGTCTCCCTACGTGTCTCCCTACGTGTCTCCCTACGTGTCTACATACAGATCGTTGATGAGATGACGAAGTTGCCATGATGAGATAGCGCTATGACTGCAACCACTGTGAGACTATTTTTGTCTCTCGTAAGAGATTTGTGCTCGGCGTGATTGTTATGAGTTCACTGATCGCAGTAGCGGAACGATGTTCTTTTTCTTCAAGAAGCGAACTTGTAGGTTCTCTATATTACCCTATCGCTCTCTATTAGAAAACTTCGCTTGTGTATCTTGAATTCCGAGCTTCAATAATTCCTACCAGTAGATACTCAACGACGTGACCACATCTGCGTCAACCCGCCATGCTAGCCCATCTTCACTCATCAATCCAGACGCAGTCGTTCGCAACGCTTCGCTGTTGGCTTCTGCTGTGTCATCTGCTCCCCGAAGCGCCTCAGTACCCTCCCTGACGCACCTCACACACCCACACCCCCCCTCAATCCACCTTCCTAACCTGCTCCTCCTCTCCCCAACCCCAAGCAATCCCGCAAACTCATCATACTCCACCGTGACCTCCTCTCCCTCCCGCACAGCCCTCTTCGTCCAAACTCCCAGACTTCTACATCCATCCTTATCCTGCACCCATCTAGCGTTCGCCTCACAGCTATGATTTAGCATACAAAACAATCCGCCAAGACACAGCGACGTAGGAGACGACCAGGCGTTGTTATCTAGTCGGGCGGAGAGGTTGAGGAGAACCCAGGGAGCGAAGAGATCGGACGTTGGAGGGGCGAAGATGTCGATTCCCAAGGACTGGAGGAAGATCAGAGGGGTCGTGAGGTCGGCGAGCGTGAAGGAACGGGGTTGAAGGGTGTGGTAGACTGGTTTTAGTCTTACCAAGGATCCGTGGGACAGAGGTGAGACGTTGGGCCCATTCGCCTGTATGGAAGAGAGAAGGGCGCGCGTCAGAAGCAAGGTGGCGAGCGGATCGCTGAGTGCGCTGTTGCTGGTCGCGAGTGAGAGTGAGGCTGTAAGGTTGCCGGACGGCAAATCCGAGGGAAGCTCTGGGTGACCTTCCTTGAGGCAAAGGGGCGCAAGGGCTTTGCGAAGGTGAGATTTTACTCTATCTGGGCCAACGCAGCCGAAGATGTCGCTCTGGTCGCGCAGAATGAGGGTGTTGGCGGGGATGTCGCAGGCGGCGAAGAGACCTAGGGCATCTTCGTCCGATATGTCGTTGTCGGCAGCGCGGTCGTTGATTGTTGGGAACACGCACGCCCTGCACTCTAGCCATGCTCCAGCGCCGTCTAGTCTTTGCGCAGATCCACATCGCAACTCAGCATTAATATGCTGCACGACCACCGGCTCACGTCTTGCATGCTTTGCCTCCAGCCAGGGATAAGGCTGCGGTACACACCATCCCCTTCTTCCCTGCTGCAAGTCGTCCCAACGCATTAGCTGGTGCTCGATCGCGTCTACCTCGTCCTTGATCCGCAGCAGTAGTACCCGTACATCGTCCAGATAGTCGTAATGGTCTTCCGCGAGCATCCAGAACCCCATGCCCCTGCCCAGCAGCCAACATCCGCCTCCGGAACGAGTGTCGTCCAACTTCGTAAGTACCTGGTCGCAGAGCAGGCCAGCCTTCCATGCATCTGCGAGAGCCAATTCAGGGTACCCTAGGTCGCGCAAAGTCTTGCTTCGGCACAGCCACAGCGCGGGATCGTAGGGTGTACCAGCCAAGGTCCTTGTAATCGTCGCGAGACTCTCGATGAGTGAAGCCGTGGCTCCAGCGGAGAAAGAGCCTATGGGGGTCGCAAGAGGCGAGTCCGGCGGCTGTGGCGGCGCTGTTGGGCGGAGCAGGTGTATAGGGAATGCTCGGTCCATGATGGCATTGGCCTGAGTGCATTGAGTCTAGCTGTAAGTGTTATGTGGAGTTGTCAGGATGAGGGGAGGGTATCAAGTGGCTGAGCGCGTCTTGTCTCGTCGTAGTTGGGAGCTTGTGCGGTCTTGTGCTAGAGAGCATGTGATAGACTATACTCAGACCCACGTAGTTGCACGGAGTGAGCGTTTGGTCGCAGTGAGCCGGTCGTGAAGCTATTCGTGGTCGTACATGTGAGTCTGTCGCATTAGCAGTGTGTCTTCAGTGCGTCGACTTAAACGGTAAGAGTGCGACAAGGGTTTGAGAAAACCTCAACTCGACCGCTGCACCGTGTGGAACTCCGCCACTTTAAAGACATAACATCTCTATACACTCATCGTCGCTTCCTCTGTGAAGAAGAACCATTAAACGCAGCAGCCGCCCCTCGCACTGAAAGTCTCAGCAACGCTCAGCCGCCACCGAAACCGAGGACGCAATCTTGCCCTATCCCCACGAAGAATCCTACAAGCCTCCACCATCCTGCCCTGGCCTCAATCGAGCCTCAAAGCAGTTCCTCCTATCCCATATCCGTGCTCCATGCCATTCATACGAACCATGCCTCCCAAACCCACGCCGCAAGAAGTGAAGTCCCTGAAATGCCGCCGATGCTTTTGGTGCTCGGGTGCTCTCACCCTAGCTGATGGCCGTAAGTCGCGTAGTGCGTTCGATGGGAGGCATATCGTCTGTGAGCGTAGGCGGAGAGGTCTTCGATGAGCAGCGAAGGGAGGCGCTCAACTCATTCTATTGCCAGAAAACGCAGGATCAGAAAATGTTTCTCCTCAAAGAAGGGTCCGCAGTAGATTAACTTTGCAGAAAAAGACGTGCAGTCAGTACAGATCAGAAATTTCTGGTTTGCAGTCTGCGGATGAGGTCGAGCGGAAACCAAAGATGCTGGCATGAAGCAGGCGGCAAAAGCAAGTCAAGCAAGCATCGCGGAAAGCGCCAGCGCCAGTGTAACGCCAATAACAGCAGTGGTGTATTCAGGAACGCAGCAGAAAACCGACTCGCGCGCACGCTGAAGGGAGCAAAATGTAGGGTCGATGCTCACAACATAAGTTGGTGCAGATTCCGCTGCACAATCATATCCTGCACGCTCTTCATTGTCTTATCCAGCAGATTCGTATCGGTGGCATTCGTGTAGTGCACGTAAGCCTCCTTGCTCGGGTCTCGCACAAGGTTCTTGAACTTCTTGGCGAAGAACTCTTGTCCCGACTCGACATCTCGGTCGCCGCCCATGTAGTCTGGGAAATGTTCTCGGATGGGCGCGACACCGGAGATGATCTTCTCGCGGAAGAGATCAATCTTATTGAGGAAGAGGATTAAAGCAGACTTTTCGAAGTACTTGCTGTTCGCGATGGACTCGAATAGCATGAGTGCTTCGTGCATTTGGTTCTGCGAACTATCAGCACACGATGTTCCATCCCATTCAATGTATATAGAGGGGAAAGAAGAAATGTGAGGGCTTACGCCATTCCGGTCTTCCACCAGCACGTGATCGTAGCCGCTTATCGCGACTAGGAAGAGCACCACTTGCACGTTGTCGAAAACATGGATCCACTTCTTACGCTCCGATCGCTGGCCGCCAACATCGAACATCAGGTAGGTCAGGTTGCCTGTATCGAAGCGGGTCTCGCTGATGCCTGTTGTTCGTAGTCTTGCGCGGAGGATGTCTTGGTCTGTTGGGAGGTAGTCTTTTGTGAAGAGGCGGTCGATGTCGGAAAAGTAGCTGTAGTGTTGTCAGTGCGTGATCTTGCCGCTTCATTGGGGAACACCCACTATGTCAAGTTGTCGTGAAGCGCATATTCATTCCCTTTCCTGATCGCGCTCTGCACGCCCTCGTCCCGCCACAAGCTCTTGAACGCATTGAGGCAGTCCAATGGCATAGACTCCTCTGTTCCGATCTCGGGATCTGCTGCGATGACTTCCGCAAAGCGCTGCTTCATGTCAGCGTCGGGTCTTGTGCACGGTATACCCAGTACTCACAATATTGCTGTCCTGTGCAAAGTCCACATCCTGTTCCTCCATCGCCCCGAATATCACCTGGAAAGCGTGCAGCAGATTGTTGAAGATCGTCACCTTCCATTGCTTCCGCTCCACCATATTAAAGCCCTTCGTGTGTATCAACCGCATCTGCTTCAGCACTGTGGACTTTCCCGACTCGCCCGCGCCTGTGACCGTGTCAGCTCGTCGTCGTCCACCCGCGCAGCATGCAACGGCACTCACCAAGCAGTAGCAACTTCACCTCCTTCGCCATCTTCTTCTGATCCTCCCTCAGCTGCCTCTCAATGTCCTTACTCTTCTTCGACTCCGGGTCCTCCTTGCTGCCATTTCCGAAACACATGATGCTCGAAAAGGCCATATACCGCCGTGTCCTGAGTCCTCAAACAACAATGATGAAACAGCGCTGATTCAAGGTGATAGCTAGACTCCGCCGCGACTGCCAAGCTAGGCCTCGTGGCGTGGTGGGGAAGCGCGCTGCAGTGGCAGGGGGAGATCCTGGCCACAGGGAGTGGGGTTTGTGCGACGAAGGAGGGATATCCTGCAGCGAACGGGTAGTTTGTGGCGAGGTTCGTGGGCGGTGTTACGGCAACGAGCGTCGCACGGCACCGGGTTGGGGAGTAGTACCCGTGGCTGGCGAGTCAGGGAATGCAGAGCTCGTTCTTATGCTGTGCTCTGCAGTGGAAGCGCGGTGATGCGCGGAGAGGGATGCAGAGGGCGGTGGTGGTGATGAGCAGAGCGGCGGCAAGGCCTTCAATGCTGATGTAGAGAGGGTGGAGACGTCGCCTTGTGGAGGGACAGGGAGCGGGCTTTGTTGAATTGAGTTTTGGCTCGCGCGGATGCTGGCAAGCGGACCGGAATGTCTTGGATCTGCTTGGGCGGCACTTGTTGGGTTGTCGACTCCTCTTCAGAGCGCGTGGGGCTCGCGATCGCACTGACTAGCCGATGGTGAAACGCCGGGAGTTGGGATATCGGTGGTGTTGCTGGTCTATAACGGCACAACGCGACGTTGTTGTTTGCGGGGAGGGTAGGAAGTCAATGGCACATTGAAGACTGCTATGGACTGGCGCACGCTGCGAGAGTTCGGGGCATGCCCGTGGTGGCCGCTGTCAATGTCGCTCTGTACTCTAAGCGAAACAGGGATTCACGGTCAGTGCGGTATGGCGATTGGCAGTCGCTGTATAAGCTAATGAGGTACACCTAGCGCAACACGATTGTGGAAATGCCGATGCGATGTCTGCAGCATCCCCTACACGCCTCAAAGCCACATCCACCGCAGAACATTCCATCGATCTTCGATCCTCACGCGCATCTCAGGAGTCGAACGACAAACCCACAGTAAAAAGCGTCTGCATACCGCACGTGCGCTGCAGAACGTGGCTTTGACTACTCTCCAATCCGCCATCCGCAATATCACTGCCAATCAATCCCGAGCAGATTCCCAATCCCTACAGCCCATGCAACGGCAGACAGTTCCGCCCTGCCCGCCTACCTGCAGGGTGGAGAACGGCAGAGCCTCGCGTTTTGCAACCCGTGGCGTTGGGATTTAATCATCGTGAAATCGGCAGCGTCAACACTCAATGCGTCAACTGCCCATCGCTCACTCTTGTGAAGTTGTGAGGTGGATATGCCGAGCCTACGTCCCCGCCCTCATACTCCGTATACCCACCAACAGCGCGCCCTAGCTGCGTCGTACAGCAACGGCCACTGCATGGAAGCACCTGTAGCTCAGGGGTAGCCCATGCAGCCACATGAATGCGTGCATGCACTACAATCAGACTGCATGGTAGCAGGAGCTGTGTTCGCCATGTGCTGCGAAGTTGACGCAAGATCAGTGCGCCGAACGTCGATGGTCGAACCACAGCGCGGTCATACGTTACCAGATGACGAAGCAGTGATCAGCATCACGACGTTGCGCAACAGGAGACATTGCTGGTGGTGCAACCATGAGGATCGAGGTCCGCATCCCACGTTATGCCCACGAGACGGCTTGCTAGCCGTTCGTGGCGTCGCCATCCCTGTATCAACCACGTGGAGAGCCCAACGCTGGGCTGCGAACTCAAGTCGCGCCAAGCGAGTATATGACAAAGAGACCCACTACATCAACAGCAGACGGTGAGCACCTCAGCGACTTGGATCGCGTGCTCCTGACTCACTCTATTGTTCACTGTTAATGTGGCCCCATCAGTCAATTGCGCTTTGCAGCATCTGCTAGACAAGTGGTCCGGATCAACCGCAACAGCATCGAGACTAAAGCCGGCCCATAGATACTGGGAGTTGTCGAGCGCGCAATGGTAGCGATAAGCGTGGTAAGTGGACCGGGAGACCGATCGTCGTTCTGCACACGGCGATGTAATCGAACAGCGTCACCGATCTTTCAGGTTTCTCTGTGTGTTGGCATGATTTGATCTATCATTTGTTGTTCATCTGCTCAGACTTCATTTGTACCACCTGCACATCGAAAACCAAGATCTCAGTCTCAATCTCATCGCCTCAAGCTCAGATGAGCTGCTGGAATGCCCTATTGACCGGGCTCCTCAGCGGCTTGACATCACTCCAGAACTCCACTGTAGCCTTCGCCCTCTTGGAGATGCCCTCGGGTGTGAACTCGAATTTCTGCGAGGAAAAAGTCAGCATCACTTCCACCAAACTCATCAATCGAGCACAACATACCTTATACACCTCCAGATACGGCCCACTAGCACCAAATCGGTTCAAGCCAAACTGCTCATGACTGTACTTCTCCCAACCCAATGTGCTCATAACCTCCACGCTCAACGACGCAATCCCATCAGGAATGACGCTGAGCTTGTACTCCTTGCTCTGCGCATCAAACACCTCCGTGCAAGGCATCGAGACAACACGCGCCTTGAGCTGGTGGTGCTCAGCCAGGTACTTCACAGCCTCAAGACAGATGCTGACTTCCGAGCCAGTGGACACGAGGGTGATCTTTGCCTCCTTGTCCTCGAGCGCGACGTAGCCGCCCTTGGAAGCCTTCTCGATGGTCGAGCCTTCGAGTTGGGGCAGGTTCTGGCGGGTCAGAGCGAGGATGGAGGGTGTGCCGGTGGAGGTGAGGGCGACGTAGTAGGCGGCTGAGCATTCGTTGCCGTCCGCGGGACGCCAGACCATCATGTTGGGCAGAGCGCGGAAGTGGGCAAGAGTCTCGATGGGCTGATGCGTTGGGCCATCCTCACCTAGACCGATAGAGTCGTGAGTCGCGACGTAGATGACGCGCTGGTGCGAGAGGGAGGATAAGCGCACGGCGCCAGCGGCGTAGGAGACGAAGTTCAGGAAGGTTCCACCGGCGGGGATGAGGGTGCCGTACGCGGAGATACCATTCATGATACCAGCCATGCTGTGCTCGCGCACACCGTAACGGAGGTAGCGCCCGGACCACTCACCAATACCGAGATCAGGCGGCTGGAAGTCAACGGCCTGCTTCCAGCGCGTATTGTTGGAGCCTGTGAGATCAGCGGAGCCAGAGAGGAGCTCAGGAATGACATCGTGGATCTTCTCGAGGACGGTCTCGGAGAGCTTGCGCGAGGCGATCGCAGGGTCCTTGGGGCTGTAGACCGGGAGCTTCTCTTGCCAGCCCTCGGGCAGCTTCTTGCTGAGACGGCGCTTGAGGTCTGCGGCCTCAGTCTTGTGCTCGGAGCTGTACTTCTCAAATAGCTTGTTCCACTCTTCCTCTGCAGCGGCACCCTTGGCAGCATGTTCAGCGTAGGAGTCGTAGACCTCTTGTGGTACGACGAAGCTCTTCTCGGGATCGAAGCCGAACTTTTCCTTGACCTGTGCCGCATCGTCCTTCTTCAAGGGGTTGCCGTGCACACCACCAGTACCCTGCAGCTTGGAGCCGAAGCCGATGGTAGTTGTGAGTTTGATCATCGAAGGCTTGTCCGTGACGTCCTTGGCTTTCTGGATGGCCTTCTCGATGCCCTCAAGGTCGTGGTCACCATCCTCCACGTGCTGCACGTGCCAGCCGTAGGCCTCGAATCGCTTCGAGACGTCCTCGGTGAAAGCGCACTTAGTGTCGCCGTCTGAGAATCACGTTAGCTTCCCTCTCCCGCGACTTTGACGGGTCTCAGACTCACCAATGGAGATGTGATTGTCATCGTAGATAGCAATGAGATTGCCCAACTTCAAGTGACCAGCCGTTGACGCAGCCTCGCTGGCAATGCCCTCCATAGCACAGCCATCGCCAAAGAACATGTATGTGTGGTTGTTCACAAGCTCGAATCCTGGCTTGTTGAACACAGCCCCCGTATGCGCCTGCGCAATCGCCAACCCAACCGCGTTCGCGAAACCCTGTCCGAGAGGTCCAGTTGTGACCTCAATACCAGGTGTATCGTGTGCCTCCGGGTGACCCGGCAGTATGCTGTCGACCTGACGGAAGGTCTTCATGTCGTCCATGCTGATGGCATATTTGTACAGGTGCAGCATGGTGTACTGGAGCATGCAGGCATGGCCGTTGGAGAGCACAAACCGATCGCGATTGAGCCAGTCTGGGTTCTTGGGGTTGAAGGTCATGAACTTCTTCCATCTGAGCACTTGTTAGTGATTGCAGTGTATTGCTTGCACGCGGATGTCGACGGACAGGACGTGGGCCACTGGGGCCATGCCCATAGGCGCGCCAGGGTGGCCGCTGTTCGACTTGATTGTGGCATCGATCTGTTCATACGGAGATCAGCTGCTGTAAAGGCTATGTCGCCCCTTCTTGCTTCGCGGTTCCTGAAGCTTCCGGACTTCAAGGCATTGGCTGCGGATAGACTTACGGCAAGCACACGGATGGTGTTGATGGCCAACTCGTCAGACTTGTCGTATCCCATGATTGCGGTGATGTGAGGAGTGCTTGTTGGTGATTTCGTGAAGAAAATCGGTCGCCGCGACCACTGTTTGGTTATCCGTCGAGAAAATCTACTTTTGGTGGGGCACGTTGGGCGGCGGATGACGATCGCAGGTACTCTGTAGTGGGGGTCCTGAACGGTGAATCAACACTGCCGGCTGTATGCTCGCTTTTAACCGGGCAAAGTCGCTCGACAGTCAGATGTGAGCAGATGTGGTTGATGACAAGAATGCTGGTGTGAGTTGGAGAAGGTGAAGTGTTGGCGTAATTGCCAGACGAGGACTCTCAGTTCGCACCTTCCATCGGTACCTCTCATGCACACTTCGCGCCGATATAAGCTCCAAGAGCTTCATAATGCTGACAATGACTCTGCTAAGCTCTATATGGGTGTTCGCGGCACATGTGGTCTACTGACTGTCCACTGATCAATCTGCTTTCAGCGATCACTGCTCGTTCAGCACCCACGAAGCATCTGCTCATACAACAATGAGCTCGGTGCGAGCGTCGGCGACTGCTATCGGCACTTTAACGCCCACCGTGAGATGAGATTAAGGGTACTTCTGTGAATATGATGTTGCTGCGGCGACTGAACGCGCCAAACTCCTCAGTATATTGCTGTACAATACATAACGAGAAATGCAAGCACGACCGTCAGCATCAGCAAATTCATGCTAGGTGGGCTCAGCGTCGACGCAGCGCTCGCTGGGTACCGCTGGTCGCGGCGTCCCTTGTCACCGTCCTAGTGATCACTGAAGGCAAATAGCCACTTTCCGTCATTACGCCAGGCAGGCTTGCTGCAGCCGTAGTCCGATTAATGCCAACACTATCGTGCACTGCACCATTAGCACCAGCGCTGACACTCCCGGACGAGGCCAAATCATAGACCTGACCATCGCTGCCCGCTGATACCAGACCTAGCCCAGACACCGTCGCCGCGTGGCCTGGCTGGATAGTTGTCGCACTGTCGAAGATGTACCCGTCTGGCTGCTGCGCAATGGTGTGCAGGTTGCCAGCCGGATTGGTGACGATAGCGACCACTGCGGTCGAGCTCGGTGGAAGTGCCGCGGTCAACACTTCGTAGGCGTTTGTAGGTGAGCCAGTGTTGATCGGTTGTGAGCTCGTGGAGCCGATAACCAGAGTGCTGACGCTCACCGGAATGTATGCAGTGTCGCTTTCAGCGCTTACTGGGCTCCCAACGAGCGGAATTGCGTTTGTCGTCGTTACGCTGCCATCAAAAGCTATGGATGTGGTCTCGCCTGCAACGGGTTTGGTCTCAGTCAATTGACTGGCAACAGATGAGCGCTGAGATCCAGCAGGAATGCTGAAGCTCGCCGTTGAAGGATCTGGATCGGCTATGGCCGTCGTTGTGCCCACTTCAAAGGATGCGAGTGGCGACGGCACACTCATTGGGACTGTCGTACTTGACACACCGCTCGTCGATGCAGAGTGATGCTCCTCGGATAGCGCAGTCGGCCCAGTAATTCCGGTAGAGACGCCAGCGATGCCTGTCGACACCGTAGTCGGTACCGCAGTCTGCGTAGCTGGCCCACTCACACCCATCTGCGGCACCGCCGTTGAAGTGTACTCTACCTCCCTCGAACTGGTCACCGGCGCTGCACTGGGCGCAGCATGCAACACCATAGGCGGATCCCACGAACCCCTCCAATCAAGCCCGCAACTCGACCAAGCCGGGTCTAGGCCCCTAACCTGTGTGGGGACGACAAGCTGCGGATGGAAAAAGCTCGGAGTGATGACGCCACAGCCTACAGGCACGCACATAGGCATATTATTGTAAGCCTCGCCAGGTGGCAGCCCAGTGAGGTCTGCGTAGTCCACCTTTCTGCTCTGATAGTAGGTTGTGGCCTCGGGCTGCTCAGAGATTGTGACGGTAGAGACAAGATAGTCTAGCTCGGCGTTTATGCTATAAAGCTCATCTGGGTTGACTGCGATAATGGCACCAGGATATGTCCCGCCGACCGTTTGCGAACAGCCATCGAGTGCGTAGGCGGTTTTGAACTCAATGTATACCGAGGGCGAAGTCAAAACCATGCCCTTGTATGTCGCTGTAGCAGGTGCAGCGCCTGCGATAGATGCGTTGGTGTGCTGGCCGGTTGACGCTGTTGCAGTAGGCCAGAACAACAGTTCCACCGTGCCGCCTTGTACTTCGCAAGTCCTTGAATTGCACCCCGAGTTACAAGACCAGGTCGGCATGCTGCACGTCGGCGTGGGCGCCCAAGTGGATATAGTGATATCTTCGGGTGCGGCAGCTGTGAGTATGATGGTGCTGGAGGTAACTGCAACATCTGGCCCAAGAGCATAGGTGTAGCCGCTGATGGCGGTGAGGTTCTGCGTGTAGCTATGCCAGGTGATCGTCTCTGTTGTTTGCTTGTTGGTATTCAGCGAGATGGACGCTCCGGTTTTCGACCATGTGATCCAAGACCTGGAACATGCTGTCGAATACGATGTACACGTTTGCATGCAAGCCGGGTCTTCGTACGAACATGCCGTCGTGAAGGTGGCATTCTCGTACGTCACTACACCTCCTGGAAAGACCACAGTGGCATTTGCGGTCGTAGCACTGAAAGCAGTCTCTGCGTTGTCTGACTGCTGTGCATCTCGTGGCAGGATCCTGTTCGACCGCCCTCCCTGAAATAGTATCTCGGCGCCTGCACAATTGAAGGGTAAGAAAGCTAATAACGCTAATGGAAGGGGGGGAAATCTGGCTGGTCTCATTGCACCGAGGAACAAATATACTAGGGATCATACAGACGACGAACATCGAGACCCTCGCACTGCAGTAATCGACTTTTGCATCTGACGAGAGAAACTTCAGCGGCCTCTGCCATGTCTGCTGGTCGATGAAGGTGCGCGCTGCCACTGCCTCTCGTTGAGCTCGATGCTCTGCTTTCTCACATGCCAGGACCGTTGCATGAGAGAGCGAGGGCCCTGTTGGGCCTCTCGCGACACGTCAGTAAGCGCCATCAGATGTCAAGTAGCGAAGGCAGCGCTTAGGGAAACCATGGGCGCCTTCTTCTGCGCTGGCAAGATAGCGGGAAGACTCAGAGTAGTCGATGGACCCCGGAGGAGCACTAAGCGCGCTGGATGCATGGTCTTGACCTCTGGACTCGCCGCAATGCCGTTGTTGCGGGTGCGTCTTGCGCCTCCACTGTTGCTGACGTCGGAGCATGTCCATAATAATAAATGTGCTCGGGTGTGGTGTCCTGAGCACAAACGCCTCCCGCTCGCCAAGACCTCCTCGGGTGTTTCATCTCGACCGCATCTCCTGCGCAAGCGCTGCAGATGATTCTCGTGGGTTCCAGACTTCCAGGACCATCATCCTGATCGTGGGCGCTTCACGGGAGGCAGCGATGGCAGTGATGCCAGCGCAGATGGGTCAAATAGGACTTACGCCCTGTTTCGATGAAGACGGTGGCTTGCTTTCACTGTCTCACTTTGTCGCAGCGCAGCGGTGCCAGCCACTGGACGTCACTCGTTCTTCAATCGCACAACGTCTGCAATTTAATTATCTGTCGCAGCCATGTGCCGGACCGACCGCCGGATTGTGTAGGTTCGCCCGATGGTGGGTATCCTGCCTTGCCTTCTCACGCTGGCGTCCTCCTCTTCGGATGCTGTAACGTCTCTACGCGGGCGACTCTCCGCATCTGGCGTGTCTCACGTCGCCTACGAGCATTCGCACATCACAGGGGAATCGTGGATCTACGCGAACGGCGGAGGCGTTCCAAACCACGCCAGCCTTTGACGTCGTTGTTCCAGAGTGCGACTACCAGAGCACACATTGGTCGGGCGTCTCACTCCGCGCTGCAATGGCGTCGCTCAAGACAGGGCTGGCCAAGACGAGCGGGATCTACTGTCGGTCAACATGGCCGAATAGCGTTCGATCCTTGTTTGATCTGCATGTCTTCTAGATGTCCACAAGGAGACTGGGGGACTCACCCTCAGTCCTTATGCAGAGGAAATTAGACGAGCCATTCTTTACGGTCTTCCGTTGACTACCTTGCGGAGGGAGGTAAGTATATGTCAACAATTGATACCAGTCTTTCTCACATCTACTCTCCACGCACACACGGACTTCTTCAGTACTACCTTGCCTCGTTGCGCAGAGCGCACCAGGTCTGTGACCTTACACGCTCATTACAATACCTTTCGTTCTTTACCAGTCAGTCGCTTCTTGAAGCAGCTTCGTCCGATCGCAACCCATCCTATCGATCCCCACACAATCACAGCAGTCAACATGTTTACCGCAGTCTTGGCCGCTGTCGCTCTCTTGACTGGTCTGAGCGATGCTTTCTGGCGTATGCCTTGCGGCGCTCGTCTTACTCTCGAGCGCGCTGATCCCATCGTGAACCCAGGCGCGGTCGCAGGACATGTTCACACCATCAGCGGTGGGAATGGCTTCGGCTTCTCGATGGACTACAATCAGGCTCGCAAGTCGTCCTGCTCATCCTGTCCGATCAAGCAAGACCTGTCGAACTACTGGACTCCCAAGCTTTACTACATGGCAGAGAACGGTACTTTCGAGGATATTCCTCAAGCCGGCGAGTACAACGGCAACACCGGCGGCATGACTGTGTACTACCAGCAACGTCCGGGCACCAAGAATAAGACGCTTGAGGCGTTCCCACCGGGCTTCCGTATGCTTGCTGGCAACCCATTCCAGCGCAACTACACTGGTCTGCAAGCTGCGCCCGGCAACGCTGTAAGCTTTGTCTGCTTGGACTACAGCGGCACGTCGAAGCAGTACAATGAGATCCCCAATGTGAACTGCCCCGATGGCCTTCGCGCACAAATTTACTTCCCGTCTTGCTGGAACGGCGAGAACGATTCCCCTGACCACACTTCCCACATGGCCTATCCCAGCGGCCACTACGATAACGGCGACTGCCCGACAAGCCACAATCGCCATCTCGTCTCGATCTTCTACGAAGTGATCTACTCGGTCGATCAGTTCAAGGACCGCTGGTATGGCAACACGCACCCTTTCGTCTTCGCTCAGGGTGATCGCACTGGCTACGGCTTCCATGGCGACTTCGTCAACGGCTGGGATCAGGAATATCTCCAAAAAGCAGTCGACACCTGCACGAACGACAGCGGTAACATGGAAGACTGCCACGTCTTCGACAATGGCTTGTTCACCGCTGATGAGCAGCAAGCTTGCAAGGTCCCTCCCTCCGTCAACGCTGCCGGCACATCCTCTCTGGAACAAGTCACTGGCTCTCTCGAAGCACTACCAGGCTGCAACCCTCCGACTTCTGGGCCTGAGCTTGCCGTACCGGTCGCAAACTGTCCGAAGGCCTCTATCGGCCAGCCGGCCTCCTACTTCACCGACGTCACCGCATCGCTGGATTGGTACTACGCTGGCTGCGCTAGCGACAACTACTACACTCGTACCTTCACCGGTGCCTCCCAGTCCTCTGACACCATGACTGTTGCTACTTGCGTCAACTTCTGCAAGTCCAAGGGCTACACTTTGGCTGGCCTCGAGTGGAGCCGGGAATGCTACTGCGACAACAGGTACAGCAGCGATGACCGCAAGCCGAAGACAGGCGTCATCGGCAACTGCGGAATGAAGTGCTCGGGCGACTCGGAGGAGTATTGCGGCGCCGGTAGCGCGCTGAGTGTCTATGCCGCTTGTACTGGAAGCACCTGCCAAAACGTCCAGTATGGCGTTGTGGGCAATAGCACGAGCACTGCGGAGAGCAAGATGAAGACTAAGCGGCATCTTGGTGTGCATAGGCATGGACTGCTTCACAGTGGTGCCTAGGCATCGATCGGGAAGAAGAGCCCGGGCACACAGAACCGCTGATCTGTTGATCGACGGCCATTCTTTTCTTTGCAGCGCTTGCCGCTCGATATGCAACCGTTATGATCTACTTCACGATCTTGGGCACCGAAAAGAGCAGGATTTGTTTCGCACACTGTACATATCATGCCTTCGAGTACATACTTAGCATGCCTTCAAGGTCTTATGCAAACACCCCGCATGCCATATATTCGTTGAATGGCAACACCTTGAGCAGTAAGCTCGGCCAAGCTGAATCGCTTCATCCTGAAGGCGCAGCTCTAACCTCGGCGAACACATCGCGGTTCACATACATCATCAACACTAACCATGGCGCGCGCTACACGTCAAATATGCACTGCAAGTCGTCGTAAATTCAATCCACCTTGACCTAGTCATCATAGCATGTCCAGCGTTTGGCACAAGTCTAATAAGACCATCGTTCTCTTCGGTACAGTGCTCCAAATGCCGACCCAATCGGCCAAGAAACCAGTAATCCTGCTCTTTGATATCGGG
This sequence comes from Oleoguttula sp. CCFEE 5521, assembly GCA_036872775.1. NCBI lineage: Eukaryota > Fungi > Ascomycota > Dothideomycetes > Mycosphaerellales > Teratosphaeriaceae > Oleoguttula > Oleoguttula sp. CCFEE 5521. The sequence goes on from JAVRRP010000080.1 coordinate 15,994, forward strand.
GGAGTCTGCGTGAGTACTTCGCGTCTGCACATGTGGACAACACTCTGATGCATAAAAGGTCGCTTCCCCGTTCCAGGCTATCATAGACTACGAGAAGTCTCTATCAATCCCCAATGGCTGGATCAATTACGCCATTTCGGCCGCATCGCCCAACGGTGCATGGCAGCAACTCGAGCGTGGCGAAGTCGCCTTAGATGCCTCATTCTTCTCCGCCTGGAAAGCGGACCTGCAACAGCAATCTCGCTGGCGGACATTCTACGCTCGCCACCTGGCCAGCACTCGGAATGAAAGCTTTGCCCAAGCCGCAGAGGAGGCAGCTTTCGACGTCCCTGCACCACCAGAGATCGACACTGAGAAGCTGTACTGGGAGATGATGAGCTACTCCAGGACAATGGATCCGGACATGTACCCTGCGTTGCAGAGATTGAGGAAGGCTGCTGATGCGAACCCTGGGAGTCTGGTCATTGGCGCGATGAGCAATACTTCAATCTTTCCTGACGGTCATGCTTTCAACGACCCGAAGACTGCGGATGGACAAAGGCACGCAGAGATGAAAGCATGTTTTGACTTCTTCGTCAGTTCTGCGCATGTTGGATTGAGGAAACCGGACGACGGAATTTATAAGTATACGCTGGACGAGATAAGGAAGTTTGTGAAAGGTACGGGCTGGGAAGGTGATGTCGAGATGGGCGATGTGGTCTTCCTGGACGACATTGGAGGCAATCTGAGGACCGGCAAAGCCTTGGGTATGAGAACGATCAAGGTGAACATAGGCAAAGTTGGCGAGGCAGTAGCGGAGCTGGAGAGTATCACTGGTCTATCGTTACGCGAAGGAAAGGCGAAATTGTAAATGGCGCCAGCAAAGAGGTCATGCTATGTTATGACGCTGCCACTGTATGGGACCGGTGTTGTAGCGGCGTCTTGGAGAGATATGAAAGCTACATATATCTAGCAAAGAGGCATTGTGTACTTTCTGGCCGTCTCAATTGTCGCAAAGAGGTATCTTTGAAATCACTTCACCCCATCCGAGCGCCATATGGACTGTTTCCATTCTCGAAGTCCTGCAATCCTTCATCGCTTCATCAACATAACCATGGCTTGATCGGCATTCGCCTGCAGCGCCACCACGACCTCGGGACTAAGCTAAGCTCCCAGAGTCTCCCACCCAGCGCCAGCGTAGCCCAACTCATCGAGCCCCAACTCAGGCAACATGATAGCCTTATAACCATCTCCAGTCGACAGCACGCCGCTATTACTGCCCCACTCCGTCGCACTCAAATCTTCCGAGCTCCCTGTTCCTTCGTCGGTCGAGAAACTCCAGATGCTACCCGCGTGTCCGTTGTTCCCGCTCATGCCTGATGTCGTAGTAGATGAGTTAGTCGTAGTCTGACACAGCGCCCACAGATCTGAGTTCCAGTCCAAATTCGCGTCCTGAGCAAGCGCTGTGGCGGAGCCACGCGAGATGATAGTTGGCGGATTGTTATCGAGCAGTGCTTCAACGGCTTGGCCACCGTAGCAGGCGTCGTAGATATTCGTTGGGCCAGAGTCGAGGCTACCCAGAAGCTTCTCCCAGTCGGTGGGCTGCGGTTCGGTCTTGACTGGAGGAGACGGAACGGTCTTCTGTGGCGAAACATCCGGTTCGGGACCAAAAGAGAGGTAGTCCAGATTTGGCCTCGTCTGCTGCGTAAAAGAACGCTTCTTCGGCTTGTGCTGCTGAGGTGGCGGTGCATGGACTGATGGAGCAGAAGGGTGTCCCATTGTCGATGCGGGTCGAGAGTACATCTTGTGTGGACTTTGAGCTGGTTCGGATCGCGAAATGTTGATAGGTGTATACGATTGCAGCGGCGACAAAGACGGCTGGCTCTGAGCATGGGCTGAGTTAGGGTGCAGACTGATGTTGTGAATAGTAGAACGACGATCGTAAGTTGACGGTCCAAGGTTAGGCAGCCTCGTCGCAGCAGACGCAGTGAAGCGAGATGCGATCGCCTTCAGCTGCTTCTTCGTTGACGAGTGCAGACTCTGCGAGTGTTGAGAGGTAGTCTCCGAGTTATGCCGGCTCAGAACTGGCAGCTTGGCAGCCAACGCACTCTGTATCTTTACTGCGTCTGAAGTGATCGATGTCGGCGGAGGCGGCAGGAACATCTTGCTCACTTTCTTGAATTCCGGTGCGCAGGGTGCTGCAGACTTGCTTAATACATCCGAGACTGCTACGAGCATCTTTTGGTTGTCCTTGAGCATCTTCGAGTTCGGATCTAATCTCAGACGCTGAAACAGCAAACCGAATCCGCAGAGGACGAGCACCTCATCCTTATTCAGGCAGAACGAGAAACTAAGATTGCGCTCCTCCAGCAGCTGAATGATCTGGATCATCGACTTGCACGAGCTCGAGTGCGCAAGCATCGAGGACGAGGACTTGTTGCCGATCGAGGCACATATCGCAGGTCGGTGGATCAAGCAGCGAATGTAGTGATAGATCAGCGAGAGCAGTGGCGATCTGCTGCTGATTGTGCCAGTGCTCGGCTTGTCTTGCACAAACTGGAGACGAAGGTGAGGCGCCAGGGAGGACTGCCATGTGTCGAGCTCATCGGAAAGCTCCGCGAGCTTCTTCAAAGACAGGTCGTATGATGCCTTCGCGGGGAAAACTTCTTCCAAGACCTTGGACAGGATGCGCGCTGCTCTGAAAAGTGCGAGTGCGCTGGAAACTCTTGTCGACTCGCCAGGGAGTGTAGGCTGGAACCCTCGCTCGGTGACGTACTCATCGTCCGCATCTACTGGGTACTCACAATGCACGTCGTCGTTCTTGATGTGCTTAGGTAGGCCTAAGATGACGGAGGTAAAGCTGTTGATGCTGTTAGCAAAGACTCATGTCAGCTGTGCGTAGCAAGACCTACCAATCCACGGTGTACAGCGACCAGAACACCTTCTTCCTCGTCTCGCACGTCAACGTTCCCAGCGCAAATCGCTTCTGAGACTGGTGCAGGCCGAGGCGCGCAGACAACGAAGTCGCCAAACCCTTGTAGGTCAGCAACCTAGTCAAGTCGCCCAGCTGGATTGCATACAGCTGCGCCAAGATCAAGGCCTGCAGCGTCGCCATGCAGTTCTCGTTGATGATGGTATCAAGTGCAGACTTCCATTGTGACTCAAAGCTGCTCAAGTCTTCCGAGGCTCTCGTGCCACTCGACAGTGAAGCAACGCCAAATACTAGATTCAGCTGCGCGACCTCTGCTTTGTCCGTAACAGAGTCGGGGTCCGCAACGTACTTCTCGTACAAAGTCAGGAACGTCGGCTTGTGCAGCACTGGGAACATCGGCGCCCACTCCTGAAAGAAGATGTTGATGAGCTGATCTGACACCATCCGAGGAGGAGCTCTCCACACAACAGGTGTCGCAGGCGTGCTCGATGCGTCCGAGAGGCGCTTACGTAGACTGCTGGCTAGCAACAACTCGGTGTTGATATCCGACTTTGAACGTCCACTCTCAGCGACCTTGATCTTGAATGCCTCGATGAAGGTTCGCCCACTTGAAGTGCCCGCGAAGTACGAGTCTGTGCCCTCGCCCAGTAGATACGGTGACTGCTGGACCTTGAATGTCTCGTCCGGATCTGGTTCATCCCTTGATGTCGCTGAGTCCTGCGGAGTAACAGAGGGTCTTCGTGGTGATGGCAGCTGTATGGGATATGACGATTGCGAGTGGATTCGCGACAGCATGTCAATCTTCTCGTCCTTCTCATCAAGCAGGTCCTTCAATTCCCTGACCTCGGACTCCAATGATCGCACTCGTTCCTCCAAGCTTTCTGTGTACCCTCTCGGGAACGCTCGACGACTAAGCTTGTCGCTTGTCTTACACTCGAAGCCGACGTTCGAGCACTGTGAGCAGCATGGACGCACGCCATCGCATCGTATTTTCTTGCTCCGGCACCTATGCGATATCAGTGGACATCCTTGAAGTTGTCAACATCCCCGCCTACAGCGCCACGTACCTGTCGCATGCTTGCGCGATTCTCGTCTGCGCATTCACGCCCACCTTGATCACCTTCATTGGAAGTATGCCAGGCATGATGGGCAGATTCCGCGGTGTCTTCGATTGCTGAATACACACGAGCGGGTCGCGATCACACCGCAGATCAACCTCGTCCGATCTGTACTAATATTGGTGTCTCAGTATGTTGTATTTCGATCAATTCGCTGATGATGGTGTGCAACGTGTCCTTGCTCATGCATGCACTTCCGACTACCCGTCCGTCCGGTCGATGTCCTTATCAGTTGCACCAAGTCCGTCCAGTATGTACGCTCTCAACATCCGAAACTGATGAAGCAGAAGCTGATCGTCGCATGTGTCGTTTCACCACGGTCACCGCAAGATCATCAGCAAGACCAGTAAGAAACACACCACGAGACTCACACCTCTGGGAACCTGGGGTGCGGAGGGACGCCCCATCAACTGCCATGACATGGCTCCACACTCAAACGACGCTAGAGCTGGCGCCGGATCGCTTTCAGGTCTGCACACTGCACGTTTGCAGCCCTAGCGCACAAGCGCCACAGCGCATGATTCGTCGCGTCAGCATAGCGGGGCCGATCGCCCTCGCGTGACGAATCAGGCGCGGCATAGGCAGACTCTCCGGCGGTGCGGCGATGCTGGTGGGTGCATGGAATATATATTGATGTGCAGGGTGAATAAGGATGAAAGGGAGATAATCGTTGCGGCTCATGGGGTGCCGATCTGTATGCTTGGTAACGATGTTTGAAGTTGAGATGAACAGCGGCAGGTGTGGTTACGTTTGCGTTTGGCGGCAGAGTTCTGGCTATTGGGTCATTGGCTCGTGGAGCTACCGCAAGTGTGGTATGCCAGCCGCGTCGCTTTCTAGAACTCAGCGCTGCCTTCAGGGCCCAAGATTGCGGGGTCTGGGGTTTGTAGTGGGTTGAAATTCTCAGGTTGTGCCACTATAAAAGTCAAAAGCCAACCGCAAGCCATGTCACTGGGTGCACTAATGAGCAGTTCCGCACTCTCGTGAGAAGTCGGAGTCGTCCGGTTGTTCCGAACGACGACGCAAATATGGACTTGAAGTCCGGTGGCCCACCGCAAGATCGTGTGGCGCATCCTGATGACCGCAATCAGTCCATCGCCAACAGCTCTCACTGCGACTACACGAGTAAGATCACGCAGCAATGGCTTCCCCGATCGCACCCGCAGCTTGCGTTGCAGGTCACGACAAGCTCCATCTGCCAGATGAGTACCGTGCTAGCTGGAAGAGGGCGCTGTAATGTCTTAAAAGCGTACGCATCAGGTTTGCGTCTCTGCAGATCATCGATTCAAGCTTCTACGGATGTGCTGCCAGCGAATAGACCGCAGTCGGCTGTTCGCTACTCGAGTACAGTAGTGTGGATGTGACCAAAATCTTGCATGTAGCGTGTAGCCGTAGCTGTATCGATGATCTGCCACGATGATTAGGTCGTCAGGAGAAGTCATCGCCCTCAGTATCATTCGCCTCGGCTGGTGCAGCGTTCATGGAAGTGAGGTAGTCTTGTACTACTTGGCTTTCGACAAGTTGAGCTTTCTATGATCAACACATATCAGCACGCCGCCGACGAACTAAGCGCTGGGTGTGACCTGTGCTACAGCGCTCAATTTGCAAGTTGAACGGATGAACTCACCTGATGTTCGAAGTCCTCATACGCTGCTTCAAGTAACTCAAATTCGAGACGCCTCAGCAGCATGGCCTGCTCGAAGCACTGGTCGCGCACCTCAGTGCCTTCTCCATGTTTCACAGCTTCACAATCGTCCTGAGAAGCGTACAACAGCTGCAGCTGGTCGAATAGCCGTTGCTGTAGTATTGTCACTGCTCGGAGATGATACACGTCCCACAATGCATGCTCCTGGAGTCGCTTGTGCAACTCAGCTGCACCGCCAGTAAGCTCTTCATCATTGAGTAGTGCTTGGATCTCTTCGCTGCCATCTGTTGAGCGGGCAATTGCGAATTGGAGGCCGTCGTCGGCGTTGACACAGAGCATCCAGATGAAGTCGCCACTCCACTCTATGCTGCCATTGCCGGCGTCTGTGAGTCTGACGCCAGGCGCACAGTCTGCTGCTCGCAGCTTGGCTGAAGCTGCCGGATCAGATCCGGGTAAGGGCAGTCCCAGAAACAGCGTCCCGGCCGACTGCATTGCGCTGTCGAGAAAGCCGTATGAGAAGAGCATCTCGCACGCACCTTTCTCGTCTCCATACGTGATCGTCACTTCATCACCCTCACTCAGTCTCTTACCTTCTCGAAGCACGAGGACAGCATTGCCGTCAGCATCGCGGTCGTAATTGGCTACCTTGGCTTCACCAGCGGCGTGGTTCGCAAGATCGATACATGGGACCATGCAGTGTCCGATGCCAGGATACTCAAGCGCACGAGAGCGGTACATTGCATCGACTTGCATCCAGTCGTCGAAGTCCAGATGCTCCTGAACAGCTGCATACCAGCGGGTGCCCAGCGCAGATGTGCACAGGATGTCGTACTCATTCGCCAGACTTCTAAGCTTTGCAGATGTTGCTGGCGCAAGTGTGGTGCCATGAAGCAACCGTAGCTCCTTTGATGACCAGAACGTAGGCAGTTTCTCGAGTGGCAAAGACTTGACATAGCTACTGAAGTCAGACCTTGACAGAAGGTGCATGGGAATGACTGCATGCGATGGCGAACTTGAAGGACGGTATACTCACTCCGTGAACGGGTTGTGAACGCCGATATGGGCGTCCAGATCATCACTTGATACTGTGGCTTGGAATAGGACAAACACCAGTATGGCGCCGCGCGCTGTCTGTTGAAGACATCAGCGAGGGCTGATAGTTGCTGGTGAATGACCGAGACCGCCTAGGCGGAACTCTCATGTACGAGGGTCTGAAGAACCGGTAGATAAAGAGCGTGGGAAATGACCTACCCTCCCAAAATCTCCAAGGCTCTCTAGTACTTCCCTGAAATCCCGATCTGACCTTGCATGCTCCCGGATAGTCTCCATGGACAAGATGAGATCCTTCGGAACTGTCAGGAGGCACTCTGCGCCCTCTACTGAGTTCTGCACCGCAAGAGAGGCTAGTAAGGCGCCGCCACGTCCGGAAACAATTCCTGACTTGACCTCGTGGAATTGTGCACCGTTCATCGACGCCCACAAGCGAAATGCTTCAGGCGTCGAGTGCAGCCATCCGGCAGCTTTTCCAGCGCGTATCATCCTTGAGTAGTATCCGAATCGGCGCAATCGGCGTCAGTGGTGAATTTGCCTGAGCTTCTCCAGGGATTTGACACAATGTTAGAGCTACTTCCCACACATCTGCGGCAAGATTGGGTAGCCACTAGATCGGTGAGAAGTCGGGCTATCCGTGGCGGTCGTTTCGTGCTCAGGCTTTCTCCATGCGGCACCCTACCGAGAAATGTCGAATATGAGTAAAGTACAGTGTACAGTAAAGACAGATGCGCAAAGAGATCTGCTTCTCGAAGGAGTGGGCGGCCTTCGATGCGCTAAGTCCGCAGCGTTCCTTCCAGTCACAGTGCCGCGGCTTCACTCGATCAGGACTCGGAGATATAGACTACATATTCACAGATATAATGCAGAATGGAGGCTTCTCTGCTGACTATCTGGTATGATGATTGAGAGGACTGTAATCTGCCTTCGAGATTCTGTCACCGGGTCGGCTCGCACCACTGTGGGGCGTTGCTGGGGGCTTGTACCTGCGTCCGAGCTCATCACAACATCGCTAGCGCATCGACAAAGTGTAGACGACAGAAGACATCTCGACTGTTCGCTACAACAACACCGTCCACCCTTCTCCTCCGGACGCATTCATAGCGGTGCGCTGATCTGGCTGCTTCAATCCCTTTCCGTACAACAACCTCGCTCCATTCCCGAGCATTCCCGGACATCACTATCGCACTACATTGCTATCACAACGATCACGAGATCAGATATCGTAGACATTGCAGACAGGCACAATGCCTCACGCGGGTCGGCTGTCCGCAGCGTCAGAGGCAGCTTCCAACTTGACAAGCTATGGACAAGTGATCGAGTACATTGCTGGTGAGCCACAACAAGCGAGTGTAGCGAGCGATCCAATCCCAGATCTCTCGCCACTGCGCGCAACTTATAAACGTCCTGAGCACCCCAGATCTGACGCAAGCATCTTGCACTATGAAGACCGACTCTACCTTGCCTCATACACACACGCGCCAGATGAGAGCACACCCTTCCCATACCCGGCTTCGAAGCAGTCGAGATCGCCCAGCAAGAGGTCTGCCAGAGCACAGATAGGACCGCAAGGAGTGCCTCAAGTTGGACCACCACCTATCTATTTCACTATCGATCGGACTTTGTTGTACAATGCTTTCCACGCAGACTTCGGTCCACTCCACATTGGACACCTGTACCGCTTCGCAGTCCAACTGCACGAGGTGCTTGGCAAGCAGGACTCAGACAACAGGCCAGTGGTATTCTGGAGTAATGCGGATTCGCGGAGTAAGTGATTACATGTAGTGGGATGGTAATCTTCTAGCGAATGCTAACATCACCGCCAGGTCGAGCAAATGCAGCGTGCATACTCGCCACATACATGGTCCTCATCCAGTCATGGCCACCTCATCTCGCACTTGCACCTATAGCACAGATGGATCCGCCATGCATGCCTTTCCGCGACGCCGGCTACAGCCAAGCAGACTACTCACTCACCATCCAGGATGTGGTGTACGGAGTGTGGAAGGCAAGAGAAGAGGGACTTGTGGGACTGAAGGAGTTCTGCTTAGAGGAGTACGAGCGATTTGAGCGCGTGGATCAAGGCGACTTCAACTGGATTACACCTAGCTTTCTCGCCTTCGCCAGCCCGCAGCACCAGCCCGTGCATGTGATCAAGCCATCTGATCCGCTCTACAACGAGCTGCCGACAACTCTGAACGCTGTACACAAGGACAAGAACCTCCCGGGGCCATTCAAGAATGTGCTCGAGCACTTCGTCGAGCGCGGCATTGGACTTGTGGTTCGTCTGAACTCGGAGCTGTACTCGCCTTCATACTTCACAGCGCTTGGCATCAAGCACCTGGACATGATCTTCGACGACGGCACATGTCCACCGCTGAGCCTTGTGCGGAAGTTTGTCAACCTTGCGCACGGCATGATCGAGAGGAAGAAGGGCATCGCTGTCCACTGCAAGGCTGGACTGGGCCGCACAGGTTGCCTCATCGGCGCATACCTCATCTACCGCCATGGTTTCACGGCAAACGAGATGATTGCCTTCATGCGCTTCATGCGTCCCGGTATGGTCGTCGGCCCGCAGCAGCACTGGCTCCACCTTAATCAAGGCACGTTCCGAGAGTGGTGGTACGAGGACACCATGCGCGAGAAGATCATGGCATCGGTCCAACCAGCAACACCACATCGCGCCTCACAGTCAGCGCGCCGTATGGCAAGTAATGGACAAACCTTCACGCCACCGAATGCCGACCGCCAGCATGCTAGTCCTCGCCGTGCAGCACTTGGTGAGATCACAAACAACGAGCACACCACCACCGCACCACCACCCTACACATCATCAGACGACATGAAGTCTGGACTAGGCGTTGCGGACGAGAACCTCCCGGCGCCGACACCTGGACAACCGCGTAAGACAAGCAAGCTCTACAGCACGCGTAAGATCATGGCGGAGAACAAGCCCTTCGACCACCGTCCAGACTCAGAAGTCATCACCATGCAGCGCTCCACCATAGGCGTAGATGCCAGCGAAAGCGAATCTGAATACGCTCTTCGTATGCTCGGGCGCAAAGCCTCCCACTCAGTCTCGCCAGTCAGCCGGAGCGGGAAGCGTCGTGCCATCTCGTGCACCACGACCACCACCACGACAACAAAGTGGAACGGACTCACTGATACGAGCGACGAGGAAAACCGCCCAGCCGCCGCAGACGACCTCGACCTGCCAATGGCAGATCGCATCTCCAGCCCGATCAGGCCCAAGACACCCAACGGCCGCTCCGGTAGCGGCGTCGGCACGCTCAGCATAGGTAAGAGGTCTTCGCCAAGCAGACGTAGCACCGAGGGTAAGACTTCGGTGCGTAAGACGAGTGGGCGGGTCGGCAGCGTTGGCGTGCAAGCATTGCGAGGCAGTCACAAGGCGTCCTGAGATCAATCTTGATCGTGCGAGTCAAGGACGGCTATGGGTGCATTGCGAATACTCCTTTGCGCGGGACAGCGGGCGGCGAGCTCTCGTACTTTTTCCTGGGTTCCTGGGAGGCGTTGAAGGGCATGATGTGGATGAGTCGATGGGCGTGTTATGCTTTGCTTGCGCTGCAATGTCAGCGTTTTTCGCGTCGAGGGATCTGGTGTTAGCTCTGGGGAGGGTCGAAGGGTTTCGAACTGCATAGCCAGCGAGGTGACATTTGTGAATTCTTGCGAAGGTAGTGGAATTCATTAGCTTATCCTTGCTTCATCCCCATCGTTGTAGACCACGCTGTACATGTACTTCTTGGCGAGGCTAGAGGAAGTACTGTGAGGCTGCCTCAGCCCTCCAACGCCCTGGTGGCGAACCATTGCAACGCACACTCAGACGGCCAACAAGTCGCGCAACGACATGATGATGAAGTGGCCCTCACGGCACAGGCTGCAATCCCTAGCGCGACATTTTGTTCGACCGACTGCTCATCAACACGAGGACGTGAGGTGAACCGCAGGCGGCCTCACAAGTCCGAGCTCAAGCCACCATGCAGCACAGCCGACCACGCTATTGAACAAGAGTCGCACGAGGCACTGATTCTTCTACCATTGAGAGCCTCAGCCACGATATCAGGCTCACATGCCACAGCAATGCTCTGTCATCATGCAGCACTAGCTGCACGTCTGCCTGCAAGGCACACAACTCAGCCATCTCTCTTCACCGGAGTCCTGAGCCACAAGCGCCCGGGGTTCCACGCAGCCCACGACGGCCTCAGTTGTAGCATGATGTAAGTAAGGCAGCGCGCTATGCCGCCAGTACATAGCCCGCTGCAGTTGCACTGCCCGTTGCCGCAGTCGCTCTCGGCGTCGCGAACTCTCATCGTTTCCTTTACCCTTTCCTCTCGCAAGTCGATGCTTGCATCGCGAGCCATGGCTTTAGATATACTGAGCACAGGCAGCGATTCGCCTGCTCGCGCTTCTTCGCTCTCGGTTTGCGACTCGGAAGTCTTGTCTGCCGATCACGACAGTGACAGATCATTACGCTCTTCGTTTACCAAGACGTCGTCGTCATCTACTCCGCCGTCCCTGTACGCGGCTACCAAGTTGCTTGCCCTGGTAAATGGGTTCCGAAAGCGGGTGAAAGCGCATTCGCAGCTCGAGAGTGGGACTGGGATCGCGAGTGAGTTTGAGAGGCAAGCGTATGAGCAGGTCGACAGGTATCTTGGGAAAGGGCCCAGAGGTGTCAAGGCGAAGGCACGTGATAGCGTTGTTGACGAGACTCTGGTGAGGAAGAGGATTGATGAGTGAGTAGACCAATGGCTGTGGCAGTATAGTAGACAATAGCTAACGGTACAATAGACTACTGTTTGAGCTCGACTCGCCAGTGAAGTACCACAAGTTGTCGCTGAAGGAGATTGCAAGTAACAATACTCTCTTCCTTGACCGCAGGGCCGACTTCACTATCGACCTCACTCCACTTAAAGATCTTCAACATCTTCAAGTCGGAGTGAAGGACTTGCTGGACACTCTCCGCCGCATTGCTCCACCGAATCCATCTGCGTCTGCCTTCCTAGCAGGCAAGTGCACGGCAGATTCAACCCTCGACTTCACATACATCGCCAACCTCGAGCATCTGCTGTTGTGCCTCCAGCAACAGCTCTTCTGTTTGCTGATTGAGCTTTGTGCAGAGCTGCTGAGGAAGCACATTGCAGAGTGCCAGAAAGACCACGACCGCTACTGCAAAGAGTGGTTCTTCGAGTACCCGGACGTCAGACATCCTCTGTCCACTACATGGCCTTGGAATATTAAGCCTTCGCTGGTCGTGTTGTGGGGCGTGTGTTGGATGTTCTGGGCCGACTATCACTTTGACTCCAACATGAACTTGGTGGAAACCGCTACTGGCCGTATCGCGGCCTCCAGGGATCAAGCAGCGCAGTACATGCAACTGATGCTGCAGAACAATTATCTGGGTGAGTCAGCGGTCGATCCTTGCAAGACGTTCCAGTCCAGTGTGTGCGTGCGCACAGTCGCGCCATCATCGAGCCTCCATGGTCTCGGGCCCGTAGACTGTATGGAGTCGAGACGTTCACGCGTAATCCGCATTAGCAACGCGACGAGACGGAGTCTTTGTACTGACGTGAGTCGCAGTGAATCCAGACTTCAGCTTTCGCCAAGATCCGGCGGCACCGGCGGCGCTAACCGCATTGATGGCGCGGATGCCTCAGCCACCTTTGGGCGCGCAACCTCTCCCCATCTCTCGACAACCCCGTGAGTCACTCCCTACGTGTCCAAGCTGCCTACGCCTCGCATATACTGACCTGAAACAGGTGATAGTCATCAGACGCGTCAGGCTACAGGTGCGCCACAGAGTCGAGGCGTGGCCAATACAAATATAACGTACGCTGCACAGCCGACGCCCACGTCAGAACCTGAATGGTGGCGGCCTGAGAACCAAGGCCTCACCTTAGGCCAACATCAGCTGGCTCAAACCGACTCGTACAACGCATACGGGACGCAGCGAGCTGATACTGCACTGTGGCCATCCAGTCACGGGACAGCCGGCGTGTGGCCGCCGCATCAGCAGGGCGCGCAGCCAGCGCAGAACGCGACGGGATTTGAAAACTCTGGTTTTCGCAATTCGCCACTGCACCAGCGAGGTCAGGTGCCTACAATTGGAGTCATCACTGATTTCCCTGACACTCCCTACAATCTGCAACACCAAGGCTCCCACCCTTCATCATCGACGTCTTACCACGCGCCGTCGCCTTTTCTTCAGCCTCAGGATCAATATCTCACCCCTCAACGCGCTCATAGACACAGCATCGGAATGGAGACACCGATGGAGCAGCAAGATACTACTGCGTCCCAGTTCAGGGAACTTGAGGCGTTTGGTGGCACGCTGAATGGCAATCATGCCCCGCAAGCCATCAATGCACACAGATCGCCAAGTCGTTCACCGGTGCCTGAGCTGAGCAGAAAGCGGTCCTACACGCAGATGCAAGATATGCCGTCCGAGCTGCCATATGGCCAGCCTCATGACCAGCACCTCGAGCATCGTCACGAGCAGCTCGAGCAGCCGGCGTTTGACCAGGAGCGCGAACCCTCACAAAGTGCGGACGATGGCACGCGAGCGAAGACAATCAAACGTCCCACTCCTCCCATGACAGCGGATCACAAGTACTATTGCAATCACTCGGATGAGTGTGTAGGACAGACCTTTGATCGGAAGTGCGAGTGGAGGTAGGTCCAGTGCTCTAACACCCTATCTCACTCACACATCGCTAACATCCTTCTCAGCAAACACATGGACAAGCACGACAGACCATACACATGCCCGCAACCCCAGTGTGCGAAGCTGCAAGGCTTCACGTACTCCGGCGGCCTCCTACGGCACGAGCGCGAAGTTCACGGCAAGCACGGCGGACCTAGAGAACAGCTCCGCTGCCATATTGCCGGCTGCAAACGAACGACAGGCAAAGGCTTCACCCGAAAAGAGAACTTGAACGAGCATCTCCGTCGCGTGCACAGCGTCACTTCACCTGACGCTGCAGCGCAATTGCGCCAAACGGCCTCAGATGCACTTCCCGGCGCAGAAGCCGGCGATCCTACCTCGGGCGGTCGCTACTCAGACGGTGCATCGATCGACGACCAATTGACCGCCGAATCGCCTGCATATCCCATCATATCGACGAAACGACGGCGCCAGGACATCACGAGTCCCACGAGCGTGGCCTCGGACGTCGAAAGCGAGCTAGCACGTCTCCGGCAAGAGAACCAGGACAAAGATGAGCGGATCCAGAGGGTCGAGCAGGAGTACGCGAGCACGCAGGAGCGGCTAAGGAATATGGAGGAGATGCTTGCGCGGCTTACATCAGGCCAGCTGGCTACGCAGGTATTGGAGAGTGCGAAGCAGGAATGAGAGAGGGATCGAGCTATGGACTGAGGCCGAAGACTGGGGTTGAGATATGATGGATGTGTAGAGGTGTGGCGTTGGAGGGTAGAGGGTCCATTTGTTCGCTGCTCAATACCCCATTTTCGGCGAGGGATAGATTGGTAGATGGGAATCACGTTCGTTGCTCATGATTATTTCTGACTTCGGGCTCGATTTCCCACAGTCCCACAATAATATATGCGAACGGCTGAGGTCCAAATGTACCCCTTTCTGCGCTGAAGTTGGGCAGATGACAAGCCTGAGGCACAACATGTATAGAAGCCTGAGGCTGTGGGATGGAATTGCGCGTTGCTGCACATCTATTTGCCACAATACGTACGACTATGTCCACGTAGAGTCGGAAAGCACATTCTCAACTCCCCATATTGCGCGCTACGCTGATTTCCTATGCACCTCTCGCCTACGACCTGACCTCTCAACAACTCGCCTCGGATGACACACTATCGAGTTCTTCATTGCGCCTATTTTCGGTAAAGATTGCTGCTGACGGCGGGCGAGCCTTCTGCTGACACCGCACAGCGGCGCGCTCGTACATCCTACTGTGCCGGCCGATCCCCGACCACCCAGGTGCCATATTAAGCGTGACGGTCTAATTTGTCGGCACGCTGCCCGTCTGAACAGTGTGGAACGCTTGTGCTCCGCCGCATCGCTGGTGTGAAGACAGGCCTCGGCGCCGCGAGCCCTCGATTGGCTACTCGAGGGGGAGTGCCAGCGGAGTCGTTGGTCTTGTCCGACGGAAACGCATGAGTCTGGTGGTTTGAGATCAAGTCCATCTGATAGGCATGAGATCCTCGCTAAGATTGCCTGTCGCGCTGGCGTTCACTTCATTGCTGGTAGATCGCCCAGGTGTTTCTCAAGCTGCCAGCTCAGCGCATGCGAAGTAGCCCTTGTTCTCCACCACGCCGCGGTTCCTGACCACAGCGGTGTACTTCACAACCCACTGCGGCGTGACCTCGCCCTTCAGTCCCTCGCGCTCCGTGCCGTTCTTAACATCCTCGTCATGCAGACTCTTCCTCTTATCTCCCGCTCTGCTCGGCTCAGCAAGCACAGCTGCGCCTTGCGGGCCGAGTAACTCCCTCAGTGTGCCTCGCGGTAGGATGTTCGAGCAGTCGTTGTGCACCAGCAACTCCACGCCCTTGCTCTTCGCGAGTGTGAGAAGTGCTTTCGGGACCGAACAGCAGTCGCGGAGGTTAATCTGGTCGACTGCTGGCTTAACCTTCGTGCCTTCCAGTAATTGTTGTAGACGGTCTGCCCCGAACTCTGCTATACCCAGCTTCTCTACCAGGCCCTCGTCCTTCACCTCCTCCAGCGTCTTCCACGCCTCGATCTGCTGGTCAATAGGTTCTGGCTGTGATTCCACTGCCCCTCGCGTCGCTAGCTTGTCCGGGCAGTCCTCCTGCTCGTCGAAGTACACTCCAGGGAACGACAGGATCAGCAGGTCGATTGAGGGCATATGCAGCTCCTCCAAGACCAGGCTGAGAGCTTTCCGAGTCGCGGCCGGGCGGGCGGAGGTGGTGCAGGAAGGCAGGAAGAACAGCTTCGCCGTGATGTCATACTGCGTCCGAGGCTCTTCGAGGGACGAGTGTGTAAAGGATAGAGTAGGGATTTGCAATTCGTTCTTGCCGTTTTGTGACGTCCAGGAATGGTACGGCGTCCTCTTTGTGGTCGAGTCGCCATTTGACGCCCCGTTGATATGGCCATTGGCCTGGTCTTTCGCCGACTGCACAAAGTTGGCGCGAAGTGAGGAAATGAGTTCGGCGTTCGTCTTTTGGCTCGTGGACGGTCGGATGGAGGAGCCGCCGCCCATGATGTTTCTGCATCATTGTCAGCGGTTGCTAAGCGGGAGGATCGAGTAATGCTCCCTTACCCGGTCGAGAGGAGGAGCTTCATCTTGGCTTGTATCGCAGGATCATCTGTTGTCGCTAGGAATCAAGAAAGGAGAAACGCTACTCAAAGAGGAAATGTACAAGTACAAAATATGCTATAGATCACCATGACGGCACAGGACAGCGATTGGAAATGGAGTCGCGGGCTAGATGTCAATGAATTGATCGCCCGATTGGAAAAGTACAAATGTAGTGGGGCGTGCATGGAGGGAAGGAACGCCTGCCCCACACCGCGGCAGGAGTCCGGTAATTCACTTCCATCAATTGTAAAACTCTCCCACGCTTGTTGTGCATATCGCAAACATGGCAATAAGGTACACATCGCTGCTGTCATGGTTCAGTAGATGATGGCTAATATAGTGGAACAGATACCTCATCCTCCTGTCTCGTCAAGGCAAGGTGGTACGTCTTGCCCACTGAAGCCTGGCACGTGGTCTTGCTGATGGATCTGTTGTTTCCCAGCGCCTAGCGAAGTGGTTCACCACCCTCTCGCCCAAGGACAAAGCGAAGATCATCAAGGATGTTTCGCAGTTGGTCCTCGCCAGGCGGACGAGGATGTGCAACTTCCTCGAGTACAAAGGTATTGATATAATCTCCTCTCTTCCTGTAGCGCTCCCATGCCGCACTGCTCGTCCTTCCATTCCCTCTCACTCGATGCATTCAGCGAATCACACTGACACCGCAAAGACACGAAAGTAGTGTACCGGCGGTACGCTTCCCTCTACTTCGTCGCCGCGACCGACAACACCGACAACGAACTTATCACCCTCGAGATTGTTCACCGCTACGTTGAGCAAATGGACAAGTACTACGGCAATGTCTGCGAGCTGGATATCATCTTCAACTTCCAGAAGGCGTACTTCATCCTTGATGAGCTGCTGCTGGCTGGCGAGATGCAGGAGAGCAGTAAGAAGAATGTGCTCAGAGTTATCGGGGCGCAGGATAGCTTGGAGGACATGGAGGTGAGTGGACACGCTGTTCTCTAGTATGCGGACGAAGTGTATCATTATGGCGGTCCACTGATGCCCTTGCGCCGTACAGGTCGAGGAAGACGTCACGAGGATTGGCTGAG
>JAVRRP010000081.1:0-33016 GCA_036872775.1 Oleoguttula sp. CCFEE 5521
CTGAGCATCATACCTACCTTGTGACGCTTGTCAAGCTCGTGGAAGGTTGCCGTATAGTCAGCTCGAAGATCCTACCTCTCTCGATGATAGTGTCACAAGGCAGTCAGTTGTCGTGGTGCAGCGAAACGACGCTCAAGCTAGATAATCGCCAGGAGAAGAGCTTTCGGCTTTGCAACCAAGCGAACACGCAAAGATACACACTGACTCCGACCATCAGATCCACACAGCACCTAGTAGAAGCGGGCCAAATCATCGTCTCCGCCGGCTCAGTCACCACAGTCCACTTCCTCAAGACGATCCTCTACTTCATCGTCGCGAATCCTCCCATCCTGGAGCGACTGACGGCCGAGCTCAAGCAAGCAATCCCAAACGCTTCCCAGATCCCGCCAACACACGTTCTCGAGGCACTACCATATCTCACAGCCGTCATCAAGGAATGCTCCCGGTTCTGCGACGGAGCATCTAGCCGCTTAGCGCGCATTGTGCCGGATCGGGAGCTCCAATTCCAGCAGTGGACGATTCCGAGGGGTACTTCTGTGAGCATGTCTACCTGGATACAGCATCACAATCCGGATGTGTTTCCGGATCCGGATACATTTGCTCCGCAGCGGTGGCTTGGTGATAGAAAGCTTGATAAATATCTGGTGAACTTCAGCAAGGTGAGCAAAGAGCACTCGCGATTTAGGCGGCTAAATGACTCGCGCTAACATGAGCTAGGGTGCTCGAGGCTGCTTGGGTATCAACCTCGCGCGCTCGGAAATGTATCTCACGACTGCTACGCTGATCAGGCGATTCAAGTTCGAGCTGTTCGAGACGAGCCGAAGTGATGTGGACATGGCCCATGACTTCTTTGTGCCTTACTCCAGCGTCGACTCAAAGGGCGTGCGGATGCTTGTCAAGAAGAGCATCCCTTTTTAGAGGGAAGTATGAAAGCTTCGCAGAGTCACGACGCTAGGTCACTGCTGCTATCGCTGGAGCTGCGAATATGGCTCTCTGCTGCTGCACATACAAGGAGTATTGCAACACGTCAACTACAAACACCTCACAAAGTATCATCTTAACAGCCTGCTTCACTCCCGTATCAGACGGGGCGCTGCCTTCCTTCCAGCTTCTTGGCGCATAGCCGCCTTACTAGCCGATGCACCCTTAGCTACCCACGTCACGTCATCTATAAGACCACGGGCATGTCTTTCTTCGGCAGACGGAACCTGGATGATCAAGGCAGCATGACTGTACTGCAGACCAAGCGACGCTTCGTTTCCGTACTAATGCAAGATCAGCGCACGCATGCCATAGCTTCCTATTACGACTTACTACGATGAAAGCAGCGCTTACTTCGCCGTATCCTGGTTCATTAAGCCAGACCAGTCGATGCTTCTCAACCTCGGCCTTTTCGCCGCTGTAAAGGTCCTTGAAGTCGTCTTGCTCGGTCTCACCATAAGTTTTGAAAGTCTGCAGCGGGTACAAGTGCTGCGTATCGCTAGCTGCGGCCTCTTCGTCGTCGGAATCGGCCTCAAAGTAATCGCATTCGTCAACGTCATCCTCCTGATCTGTCTTCAACGTCGTGCCCACAGACAAAGGGACTCGGAGTGCTCGCACAGCCTCCCAGACCTCCATGTCAGCTCCTTTGAGGCAGTAGTGAAGCAGCTTCGAATACTGCTCATTTGCGTGAGGGTACATGTGATGTAGGTACACGCCCACACCGCCGCCCTCGAAGAGGAAGTAGGGGTCTGCGAACGCTGTTCGTAGCTGCTTATGGAACGGCAATGCAGCGCCATTGAGGCTATGCGCGGCATTCGTTTGCAAGTCGTTCTTCGTGGTGGTGTAGAGATTGTACGTCAGTGTCATGCGATGACCGGCCGTTACCTCATGCACCTCGTGCTCGCAGTCGCTGTAGAATGCGGCCCATTGCACGGATGTTGCGGAGTTGTGCGACCACTGGAACCGCATGTTGCGGCCGGCATTTCGCACAGAGAGATCTCCACCTGTCTGTAGTCAGCGAATAGGCTCAAAGATACGACGAGCGTCACCAATGCTTGCCTTCGAACTTGCTCGGTAGGCACACCACCAGACTCCCAATCTGATCCTGTCCTCGAGGTGTGTCAACGTGTGGCTTGAAGAATCCTGGCCCGCCTCCACCATACACATTCAGCTTGTAGAGCTCTGCTTTGACAGAGCGCTGCTCTTGGTACGAGGGAAGCAACAGTTGATCGATGATAGCCACGATTCCGCAGCTATAGGGGCAGAAGTCGGTACAAAAGTCCGAGGTGTCCAACTTGAGTGCCTTGCGGTACGTCTCATCTAGCACATCCTGACCTCTGAGACCAAATGTGGCGACTCCGCAGGTCTCGAGGAGTGACTGCTTGGCAGGGTCATCCTCAACGCAGGGCAGCTGTAACGTCTGTCCAAAGCCAGATTGGCCGAATCTGAGAGATACTGGAGGGACTGACGGTCCCAAGCACGGACCTGACGATTCTGATACAGCAAGCTGGCCACCGCATGAGAAAGTGACCTCGGATCGCCTTGATGAGATCAGGGATCTAAGATTGGCGACATGTTGCTCTTGTATATGATCTTCGAGAGATCCGCTAAGTGGTGACATGACGCCGCGTAAGCTTGCCATTGAGTGTGAGAATCCGTGTATTGCTGTACTCGAACCAAAACTTGAGAGATACAATACTCGTCTTCGGGTATTGCTAGGTACTGGTTGGGCTGGGATGTGTCTGTTAGTGGAAGCAAGGAGAGCCACTTGAGTTTCTCGGAAGCAAAGGAAGGATAAGGGAATGAAGCCGACCTCGAGCAATCGTTTGATGCAGCGACCTTATACTACTGATCTACCGCTCCTCTCCAATTGTCATTGCCGGATTCTTGATCGGCGTAGAGTGCGAGACTTATCGATCTGAATGGACGGCTGCCTGCCGTTGCCTGCTGTAGGTGGTACAAGGGGTCCAACGATGGAGCTGGTGTAACCCGGGACGGAAGACTCCAACGCCGTAGCATGAGCCGATCCATAGTCTGTAAACAGACTTTCTAAGCTGTCCATCACCGGACAGAGCTAGTTCTGTTCATGTCGGATCCCAACTGGCGTACGTGACCATGTGAACGGGATACTGAATATCTGCGGCAGCGGATCTTTACAGCTTAGGAGAAGTTGCCGGGAGATGCAATCCGTGAAAGCCTAGTCCAACTGGCCCATTGACGGTTGCTCTCGCCACCTCAGTCAAAGTCTTAGCATCCAGACACAGCATGTAGCTGTTTGATGCATCCCCATCGAAGACGACCACGAGAATGACACCATCGTCTTCATCAGTGGCGCCAGGACGTGGGATGAAGATGGGTTCGCCGGGAGTATGTCGAGCCTTTTCCCACATAGTCGTTGTGCCGTTCAGCATATCAGTCTTCCCGATCCCATCAAGGAACGATGATTTCCCTCGACTCAGCGCTGTGTACACGTATCGATGTGGCTTGAGGGCGTAGTGCGGGTTGATGCGAGGTAGATCACCGCTGATCATGGCCATTGCTCTCTTGGCTGGTGCAGGCCGTTCTGTAGATTTCCCTTCGATGGCAACCTGTTCCAGGCGGTACCGTACCAGATGTGAGGTCGGGATGCTTTTGTCTGCTCCGCCCAAAGGCCGAGATTGAACAGCTTCGGTAGAGACAATGTATTCATAGCGCAACAGTTCCAGAATCTTGGCGTCGGGCAACTCGACAAGTTCGCAGACTATGTCAACCATGTCGTTGTTGGCTCCCGTCTCCTCCCAGGCGTTAACTGTGTGGAAGCAGAAGAATGCCGGGCTGGTGAACCGTTTGACCTGCAAGCTGCATGTCAGCTCAATCAATGAGGAAGAGGCGATAGCGACACTTACCACTCCACGCCCGTGCTTCCTGTCGATGACATACCAGTGTGTCTGAGCGTTCGGGTCGAATTCCAGCGCGTCGATGATGTTCCGCTCCCACAACATGGTCAATCCCATCCTGGTGAAGTACGCCGGCCAAACACACAGCACCAAAAGGTTATCTGTCAATAAGAGGGAGTGGATGTAAGCTCCACGCACATCGCCACCAGTGATCTCGGCAAGGACTTCGGTTTTGCCGTCAGGACTGGCTCGGAAGACTCTGTCTCACCCATCAGCTTGGTTCAAGATTGTTATACGCGACCATGACTGACTTGTAACAAGTCGTACGGCCTAGTGTGAGATTGAAGTTGAAGATGTCGCCGGTAGTAAGATCGTGCGCTGCCTTTAGCGGACGGACGCGTTAGCACCTCTGGATATGCGCCTCGATGCATTCACACTTACATGAGCTGCAGACATCTGACCAACTAGACCCGGGTCGATCGTAGCTTGTGTGGTAACGCCGAGCGGTTCGAGGGTGTCAGCATCGATATGCTTAGCTGTCGTCGCGTCGGTGGATATCGTGATCAAGCGTCTGCCCGTCCGTCGCTTTTCGTCGATTGATGCAGCCTCCGCTGGTAGTGTCTCACGCAGTACGACACCCACGTTGCTGGAAAACGGGTCACTCGTCGTCGATGGCGCGAATACAGACTTGGCCTTGCGATATAGGGAGTCACAGGGGTCGCGCTGTCCAAAGGTGATACCGGCGCCGAGACTTCCAGTGTCTCTCGCAGTTGCCACCAGCTTCTCGACTTGCATGAAGGAAGAATAGGATACACGGTGGCAGGTACCATCAGCTCCAGGGTGAATGTCGAACTTGTGCGTGGTGGTGAAGCCATCGAACCAGTGGTCTACCGCGAAAACGCCTTTCTTCGAGCCCGGAGCCTCGATCTTATAGGCTCCTGGTCCGGTTCGATAGAGAGTGCCTGCCACGTACCCGGGGAAATGACCCACGACCGAGATGTCAACGGGAGTTCGGACGTCCGCGAAGTTCGCGTTGGCATTGAACTGAGCACGATGATCAGTCACGCCCAGATAAAGAGTCCTGAGCTGGTATCAAGTGGCTTACCGCGGCAGCATTCGGCCAGTCCTTGTAGTGCTGCTGCTTCTGGGTTTGCTTGTGGTCCATTTCCTGCGTCTCGTCCATGTCGAGTCGGCTGTAGTGGTAGCAACGCAGCGGACGAAATGATCAATGAAAACGAATTGACAAAATCTACTTTCGAAGCCGGCCAAAGGAGCTGAGCTGTGTGTGAGGCAGGCAATCCATCCGGCCTGCCTGCTGTTGGACTACTTATACGCTGACTTACTGGACGAATCTGACGGCCTAGCTCTCTCCGCAAGGCATAGCCACCTACCGTGCTATGTCGTCTCGAATGAGGCGTCGATCGCATTGGTGCAGTCGTATCCTCATGTACGTTGTCTGGGTTTACGTCCGTAGACTTGGTTGGTACGTCCGGAAAGTAAGACACAAGTCACGTGCTCGCAATGATAGCCGTGTCTGGTTAGAACTCCCGGGCTGCGGGAACGGGAAGCTCGTACTCTCTCAGTACCCTTAGAGTCCGGCACGAGGGCTCGATCGCGTCGACCAAGACCCATACCAGCTACGCGATGTTGAAGCTGTGGAAAAGTGACCGCTACGGAGTGGGACACGAAGACTACACCAGCGACCTCCAACGTCATGTCTGCTCTACTGCAAGACGCCTACGCCCCCTGTAGGCATATGGCAGGGATTCAGCGCGCCTGGAGACCGCAATATTGCAAGCTGCATCTTCCGTATCAGATTCGTGGCCCATTGCAAGATGCGCAGATCGACCGCAGGACCTACACTAAGCCGATGTACGCACTGGCCCACCGGAACATAATGCATCGAGGGTTCAGACGCCCTAGCGTTACGACGACACACCTCGTGTCCTTCCCTAGTCATGTGTGGGCACCATCTCATCGCCAATGCCAGCCGTTCTGCTGAGCTACTGGATACATGGTCGGAGCTACCTCAGGCTGCGCGCTCTGCACCGTCACTGGTTCCCATGCCACCGAGATTTCTTCGTGACTCTTGACGCTGGTGCCGTCCTTGCTCACGATTTCGAATCTCAAGCCAGTCGATATATGCAGGATCACGCTAAACTCCGCAAGCTTGTATTCCCTCCGAAGGTGATACCATTTGTGGTTCTTCCGCCGTAGAGTTTTTGGGTCTAGGACAGCCTCGATCTCGCACAGCTCCTTGCCGTTCTCCGATGGGCGATTTGCTGGCAAGCTCTTTGGTAGTCGATCTTTGGGAAGGGTCGACATCACAATCTGCGTGCGCCATGGCGTATGCTCCTGACCTAGCGGGATCTTACGTCTGTAAGGATGCGGCTTCCCCTTTTCCGTCTGTACAACGTCGCCCTGCCCTTCATTAGCACATTTGGCCCTGGCATCTTTGACGAGATCGGTCATACTTTACTTATGATCCATCGGATTTGCCGCTCTGCCCATCGCTGATTGTCCAATGGATCCAGCGTCACCGTCTCACCCTGATGCTTCGATTGGTCATACTTTTCTCGGCTTAGGATCCCTACGCTGATTGGGCAGCACTTCTTTGCGTACACATCAAGTCCAAGCTTGACAAGTTGACTTTTGGCCATTATCAGTCCGTGTACAACAGCGAGTTGTGGCTGATCTGCGAGCAACACTTTCATGCCGCTGGCGTTCGTATGCAGACTGCTCTGTCCGCCTTCATAGCGCTCTTTGAGTCTTCTCCGAAGGTACGGCGAGCTACCGAAGCCGCCAGATAAGACAAGGTGCGACTGTTGTCAGTGTCAGCGCATACAATGCCATGACGCACGTACCTGTGAATACTTGCCATAGTCTCGGACGGATGCAGATCCTTTACGACCTTCAGTTGCTCGTCTATCAGCCCGCAAATGAGGTCAACTTTCTCGTCAAATATAGCCTGTACTTCGTGACTGCGAGAGCGGTAAGTTGCGCGCATTGTCAAACCGACTGGATGTACGAGCGGACCGGAATGCATACCTGGAGATCACCAGCCGAGAGTCTTCAACATTGACGCCTGGGAAGTCGGTGCCCAAGCTTAGACCAGGTATCTGCAGCTTCAGCTTGGTGTACGCGTTGTAGGCTACGCTACCGAAGCTGCACTTGAACGTATGAAAACCATCGCGCACCATTTGCTCAGCTATAGCGTCTATGTCGCCTGGGACATGCTCACGTATTAGCTTTAAGCGCTGACTGACGAGTTTCTGCGCCTTGTAGTCGATCAGCACTGACCCAACAGCTCTACCTTCGACGTAGCTCAGCGCTTCAAGTGCAAGAGTGCCGGTGCTGACGACGCGCAACACGTTGACGTCGCTAGTACCGCCTCCAGCGTCACAGACAACGAAACTCTCGCCGATAGTCATGCCAGACTTGAGCGCATACACTGCTGCCGCCTCAGCTTCTGTCAGTGAGATCGTCACCCTCTCATTGTGACTTTGACCGTAGCCTGCTGCTTGGATGTGTTGCTCGATTTGCGCGATCAGTCCAGGATCACGCCAAGTCTGGGCAGAGGTCAGTCACTCGAGCGTACCAGTGTACCAAAGTACGCTTACAGTCGGGACGCTAATGACGAACTCGACGTTCTTGCGGTCAAAATGAGGGAACGAGTCTCTGAGAAATCCAAGGGTATGCTCCCGGATACAGAACATGTAATCGCGATACCACTTCGCAGCGACCTCATGTGCAGGGTCATCCGGTAATCCGACATAGGCAGGGTCAAGATTGAGCTTCCAGTATTGGTTAACTTCCTCTCCATCGTCGTCGTGGTCGCACAGGAATCCCCAGCCTTTCAGCTGTCCGGTCCGTACATCGTAGCTGATGCTGGTGTCGACCTTATTGTGGATCTCGTGCTGCGGTTTACCTGGCCACTTCTGGATGTATCTGACTTCGAAGTCGGGAGCACAGCTATATGCGACGCCTTTCACACAATTAGCAAGATCTTCCAGCCGACTTCACCGTCAACTGCTCACCAGTACACGTCATGCCAAAATCAATGGCGATGATCCAGTCCACCGGCCAGTGGCCTGACATGTTGCCGCTCCACCGAGTTGGTTGCATTCACGAAACGATCCGAAGGCCTGCAAGAGGACCTCTAGGGACATTGTGAGGGCGTACGGCGCAGGAGCGATTAGACGAGGGTATGTGACGGCTGTGAAGGGCGCGCGAGCCCGAGCATCAGGCTCTGAGAGTCTTGCCAATACCGGAGTTGCACGAGAAGGCAAGCCCAGAGCCTCAGCCTTGCGCACTCAATCGCGCGTGGCGCCTGAGAGTCGAGCTTGGCACCTTTGTCACATAGCCTCGCAGTGTCCGCTATGGAGCACACCTATGGAGAATCTGCGGCTTCCCGAAGCAACACAGCCTTGTGCGCAGTCCAGGCGTCTATGAGGCGACGAGATTCGTCAGTCCTGCTGATCGGCGATAATGGTGGCTGGCGACATGTGAGCGAGCGACAGTTCTGGCCAGTCTCGCGGCTCCATTCGTCAACAAGGCAGACACGGTACCGCTACTGCTGAGCACGTCCGACACGCACCTGCTTGGCTGCAAGATGTCTCAAAGACCTTGCATTAGCGTCCAAAGCACATCGAGCTACAGCGCCCTGTGGCCTTGAGCTAGTCCAAACGCCTTCTCTGTATGCTGCGTCGTACACGGCATACAGCAGCCAGTTGTCCGCTCCACGTCGCCCCTTGATACACTCACAGCCTCGTGGCCTTCAACAAGGTAGCCGCCGACCAGGCTGAGCTCAGAACTTTGACTGCACTTTGCAGCCTGCTGAGGCCTTGCGTGGAGCCCGACAGTTCCCTCTCCTTCCTGCCTCCTCTTCCAATTGGTTCTATGCTTAGCTTTCTGTCTCTCCAGAAACATCGGACGAGCTTGTGCGACATTTAAATGCGTCTGCACTAGCGGCTGGGCTCGTGATCTCGCTGAGAGGACGTGTGGTATTGGGCTACAGATCTCCTTGCGCTTAGCTAGCCGTAAGCAAAGCGGCTTTGCGCTCTACTGTGGCTGCTGGAAAGGGACGAACGTCTGCCACAATTCTGACCGTGGTGCAGTGTGTCTAGGTGCGCCCGACATTTGTTCTAGGTCATGTCTACTGCACAGAACAGCCAGATAAACGGAGATTTCACAGCAGGTGACTTCGACCCGAGTGCCACAACCATAGCAGTGTTGAACAGTGCTAGCAGTGGAGTAGCATCGAACACGTTAGCGACTCTGGTTGGAACCTCTTCCAGTCTTCCACCAACGACTGGCACAAGCAAAGCAGGCGTCACGGAGCCATCTACGACCCCTAGTGCTTCGCCGGCGCCACCGAGTACGACAGTACCTCAAGCTACGATAACCACATTATTATCCATCTCAACGACCACGCCGACCTTCAGAAGTACGATTCCCTCAACGACGATTCCGGTGACAGCATCAACGATTGGGAGTTCAGCGTCCGATTCTGCGAGCTCCCAATCTAGTGCATCGTCCGGGACGGCTGGGACGACCGAAGTGTCACTCTCATCTACCTTGCCTAGTAGTGCTCCAGCAAACGGAAGTAGTCCCGCTGGTGAGACCAAGAACGGCAGGTCCAACGCAGCTGCCATTGGTGGAGGCGTCGGCGGAGGAGTGGCGGTCCTGCTCCTTTTACTAATGGCTGCTTTTCTATACCGTCACCGACGGCGGAGAGACATGCGTCAGCAGATGGATGATGTCGGTAGAAGCAACAAGTCCATGTCCCAACGCCGCTCGGGTCCCATCGAGCCAGCTCCAGTCTCTTACAGCACATGGAATAATCTCTTACCTCAGCCGCTGGACGATGAGGCATTGGCAGGGACGGTACGATCACTACTGGACCAGATCGGACTACATGTCGACAACATGTATGCGAAGAAAGAGATGCAGCTGACCGAGGACATGCTGGACGCCCTCGCAGGTCTTGATACGAACCTCCTTCCTTCTGCTCTGCCGGACATGATGCAGATACCTGCTTTGCAGATTTTCGTGATCAAACACTGCATGGCATATGCGATCGTGAGTAGGATCGTTCCCAGCGAAGACTCGCCAGCCAGTCTTGTCCCTCCACAGATTGCCGTGTTGCCTAGCCGAGACGGTGTACAGGGCGAAGAAAAGAGAGTCGATGGTTTGTTATCTCTATATCTCTCTGCCAGGCGAGTAGACTGACGTTGACCAGCCTTGCAAGAAGCATACTCACAGTGGCGAGTCCTGACGGCGTACCTGTTCCCTGACAGCAGGAATCAAGAGCTCGCCACATCAGAGCGCCACAAAGCCACGATGGACATCGTCAATACGGTCTCCACGGCATTCGCAAATTGGGAGAACAACCATGAAGTCGGAGAGTCCTCTAGGGATCGTCTTGGCAGGCTGACTGAGCTTGCAAGCTCGATAGGGGTGATGTTATTGTCGCAAGCATCGTCCTTGCAATTCACCTGGCGCATGTCTAGCCGACACGCTAGGGACGACAGTGCAGAGTACATGGTAGTATTGCCTGGGCTTGTCAAGCTTTCAGACGAGCACGGCAGAGCACTACGCCATGCACAGACAGTGCTCCGTCCTGTAACGCAGAAGATCAAGGACCGAATTTGAAGCGACTGGATGTCACAAAAAGTGGACGCGCGGTGAGTATATAGTCGGTCTGCATGGCCCTCAGACTAGTGCCATTTTATGTGCAATGCAGGTGGAAGCTGAAGATGTTCGATCAGTGTTACCCTCTCTCACACCTCAGATAAACCTCCACTTTGCGTCTCGAGCCATCGCCGAGATCTTGCCCTGCCCATGACCGGGGGTTGAGAAGGTGGTGTGCGGGACGGCACATCAAATAGAGAAGACGTGATAGACAGTCTGTCGAAGGCCATCTCGGGAGTCTCCATTACATAGCGTCGTTCGTTCTCGGCTGGCATCTCGTGCGCCGTAATGATGTCCAGATCGTTGGCCATGATGCTTACGCGTTTGCGCAGATTTCTGCGCCGGGCAGATGAGATCAGCTGGCTCTCCTCGTAGCTTGGAGGCGGTCTTCGCTCGAGTAGTCTGCTACTATTGCACGTCACGACGCACGAGCTGGGCGGTGTAGCTCTGAGGGTGTATAGAATGACGACGGTGGTATTGAGTTGCTGCGCAGCGATACCTAACTGTGTGAGAGACACCATCTGGAGACATGATGAGTCAGCAAAGTCCAAGATTCGTACGGTGTTCGCGAAGACCACTAACAATACCGGGCGAATCTTTCAACACGAATAGCATTCGCGTATGGTGACCCAACTTTCCGCCATTGACCTCTTGGTCGACTCTGGCGCGCTCGACCAGCTTTGCAACTTGCTGAAGCGCCACATCAGTCTGCACAAAGGTGCGGTCGATGTTGCTCTTCTCGCTCGCAGAGAGTAGACTCGACCGCTGTCTCCTTAGAGTCCGTGCCGTCTCAAGCTGACCGTTGACTTGACCGATAGTCGCAAGCAGACTGCGGCTCTGTTCACCGACCGCAAGTATCTCAAAGACCTTCTCGGTGATTCTCACTGTGGTCGTGAGGGCCCCAGAGATGGCCGACAGCACCGTTGGCAAGGTGATTGTCCCCCCATCGACGGGCATCGTTCGACTGCTGCTGACAAGGCTCTGACCGCAAAGCGAGGGGATGCTGGATCACGAAGTGGGCGATGCGGAACTACTGGAAATTATCACAGCCTTGCGCTCGCTGGTCTGGTCTAAGCTCTCCTGCAAGGCTGCGTTGTGGCTTAATGGTTGCTCGCATCTCCGAACATACTCTATCATCCCGGATCCCTCAGGACTCGGTGCTCGCTTTCTCTGCGTAAGCGTCGAGCACGCTCGTCATGGCGCTGTCCATGGACGGTGTTGATAGGTTCTTGGCGTCGCTTCCGCGCCACGCTACAGACATGAGGGCGTTGCATTAAGGTCTTCGGAGGTGGCATATGGTAGCACGAGGACAGCCGTTACATTATTGGAAATATTCTCGGCACTCTCACCGGTAGCAACGACTGGTCGAATAAAGAGCAGTCGACTTCGAGATTGTCGACCGCTCGTGTGCTCCCTAGATGCTCCCTCGCAATAGAGCTGATAGCCTTAGGCTTGGCTCAATCTGCACCGTGGCTACGCCATTTGCAATGCCCACGACCGCGCACTTTGGCACTTCATTCGACAGACGACCTGCTTTGCGAGTTTCACCTACCGGACTTTGACACGGTAGACGACTGACACATCTCGTGCAATCCCCGAGCACCTTTCTTCCTATCTACACTACCGTAGTCACTCGACTTGACCAGTATGAGTACTAGAGTTGCCACCTTCGGACTCGCCAGCACACTCTTCGCCACACTCTCACAATGCCTTGTCTTCCAACCTTTCGCGACCGAAAGCGACGTTCACACCACCACTCAAGTCTCGACTGTCACTGCGTTTCCGTCTATGCAACGCTATGGCTCTCTGCAAGATGAGGTTTTGTTCGCTAGACAAGTTGGAGATAATTTCCAGACCTGTGGCTACATATCAGAGGACTACGGTAGACCAGTGACCTGTGACCTCCCTCAATTCTGCGCCTATCAGACTGGTGCGAACGGGAACTATGGTCCAGGCTGTTGCACAGATCTCAACAATTGCATCCGGGCAACGACATGCTTAGATCGTACCGCTAACACCAACACGGGGCCCTCGTTCATCAACAAGAAGTCAAGTCTATTGTGGTATGTCACGACCTGAGCTATCAAACTTCAAGACACCAAGTGTACTCCGAGACTGATTCCCTACAGTGGTTCTGTACGGCAAAAGTGCGCCACTCGCTATCAAGAAGGCATCAACCGCGGCGAAACAGCTCCACTGTTCACCCACTACTATTGCGACATCACCGCGACTGAAGTATCGGTATACCAGACCGCGACCAATCTACCCACCACAGTTGTATCAACAGCAGTCTCAGTGCAGTCAGTGTCGACGGCGGACCCTTCGACGGTCGTATCCGTCTCGGTCGTGACAGCGACTCCAACATCGACGGACCCGACAACAACGTCGACAGAACCGACAACAACTTCGACGACCGAAGTATCGACAACCTCGACTCTAAGTGATAGCTCTACTATCCAATCTACCACTTCTAGTAGCCCTACCACGACCTTAACAGAGCCAAACTCCACTACGCCGTCGGCGTCGCGAACGTCGATCGAGTCGAGTGTGCAAGTAGCATCCTCGACGCCCACGCCCACATCGACGCCTACGCCCACCTCTACACCTGCGCCATCAAACAAAGCAGCGATCGGAGGCGGTGTTGGTGGAGCTATTGGAGGAGCTATCATACTGGGGGCAGTCACTGTTGCGTTGCTAATGCGTAGGAAGCGGATGCAGAGGCAAGAGCAGACGCCTGAACTTGCAAGCTAGTTTTTAGCACTTCTCATCACAAGAAGTACGTCGCAAATAGATATGTGCCTTCATTAATTCTCGCGCGCCGATCACTTACGTAATACGCTTGTGGTAAGACAGGACAGCGAGTCAGGATCACTCACCGCCACGTTGGCTGTTCCCAGCTCCAGACTGATGGATAGAGGGAGGCGATGGTGCTGCAGTTATGTTCAGGGATCTCTGATCGTCAAGGTCCTCGATAGGTAACCATTGCTACTCTCCTCGAGTGCTTTTACCCCAGCGCTCATTCCTGGCATTCAACATGAGCGCTAGTCTTACTCAGTATGTACCCGGAACGACCAGCTCGCGCGGCGAGGGCGATAATGCGCGCAGTTTTACCGAGGCGACGCCAAAAGATCGCTTGAAGATCACGAGGCTGAGACGCAGCCTTGCAGGACTGAATTTATCGTGGTAAACACAATATAGCCTGCCACATGATCATGCACAGCCCATTGCATCCAAGCTATCTTATCGTGTGGCGTTTCCAGTCGCAGTCTCTCGAACGATCGAGGCTTGTTGCTCAGACGCACAACGAGGGGTCGTATACATGCACCATAGCCTCGCCGCCCTTCGTCAGGTTGGTGAGCTTTGTTGCTCTTCATAGTCGCCAAACCGTCCATCAATCACTCAAAGCATTGTC
The DNA here is from genome assembly GCA_036872775.1 of Oleoguttula sp. CCFEE 5521. NCBI lineage: Eukaryota > Fungi > Ascomycota > Dothideomycetes > Mycosphaerellales > Teratosphaeriaceae > Oleoguttula > Oleoguttula sp. CCFEE 5521. The sequence goes on from JAVRRP010000081.1 coordinate 13,963, forward strand.
CGTACTACTCAGCCATTTCACTCAAAGTCCAGATTTGTTCATACCATGCGCTTCCATAGTACGCCAGGCAAACTGTGCCTGCTCGTCCTTGCTACTACCAAACCAGCTCGGGCAGCGACATCAACCCTGATGGGCCAGCATCCAGCCAGCCCTTACGACTGGTCGCCAATGCCAACGAAAGCGCCGAATGCTCCACAGAGAAGCCTCAACAAGCGCAACGACATACAAACATGCGGATACGTCGAAGGACGATCATGTGAGCCACATGTCCTCTGATCTCCATTGTCGACAGCCCGAAACTAAAAGCTATCAGCACTGGCTTGGGTGTGCGACATCGCCTGCGGCTTGACTGAATCGCCAGCAGCAATTGGGTGCTGTGAGAGCACGACAGTCTCTGAGGGCAGTACTCTTCCGCGCAGTTGCCTCGCCTACTCGACTTGTCGCGACTACACGAAAGGCTGCAATAGCGCTTGCGAGAGCGACACTCATGTACGATACTGCAGGTAAGCCGTTGCTGTCCGCCGTCGATCGAATATCACGACACTGACAGCCGTGGATAGTAATACGAATAAACCATACTGCGGAACTTTCGTGTACGATGACTACTACTCGTATTTCGGCTGTTACTCGACTGAGGCGACCACGACGTACGCGATACTCGACACCTGGACTGTGGCGGATGTGAGCAGCTCATCATTCACGCCCTACACCGCAGCGAACGCGGCTTCGACGAGTAGCTTCACATCAGAAGCCACGATCTTCGACACAGCATCAACAACATCCAGCTCGTCGAGCGAAGTTTCGGATTTAGTCCCTGCAGCGGCAGCGCCGTCTTCGTCCGCCACCATCTCAACGACTAGTAGCCCGATTACCAACTCGGCAGCGAGTACATTGGGTAGCAGCTCAGCACCCAGCGCTACTCCGGCCGCAACAGTGACTGTCACAGCTTCACAAGCCGTGAATACCTGCGCCACAGGAATCCATCGTACGACTGCCTTGGTCGTTCTGGCATGTCTACTCGCCCTCATAGTGTAACGGGCAAGAGTCGCGCTATGAAGTGCCAGTTCGAGGTTGTAAGACCGCGGTGAATGGCGAGTAGATTATTGAGAATCTTGGCAAGGCCACGGAGTAGTCAGATGAAGTAGATAATGCTGGTGGTGCAGATTATTATCTTAATTGTGAAGTCCTTTGCGTCCGCCTCGCCGGGTAGCCGAAGATTGGTGATATGCCATGCATCTCTCCAGGAAGCGCCGCTCGGTTGGTCGACTCCGGCTATGTGATGTTCATAGCTTGACTGGTGTCTCGCAGGGTGGAAGACAGATGTAAGGGTGGAGCTGAATCACGAGAATATTGCAAGACATCGATTCATATGGCTGAGGCACGGGCCGAACGGCGCAACGGTCGGCGACCGCATGACGCAAGTGCCGACGACAACCATGAGGGCAAGTCCACGTCGATATAAGGACAAGTAGAAAGATTAGGCTTGTCTAACGGCGGATACGCGAACTATACTCTGTCATCGTTGCGCACACGCGTAGAGCAGTGCCGCACACAATGCCCCATCTGTCACGAGCTCAACACCGCTAAGCGCGCCTCAGCAATCTGACATTCCTCCCACCCATGCGCGAGACACACCAATGCTGCTCCGAGTGATACATGCTAGATCGATAGAGCACCGCCAGAAATGCAGTCTGGCAATGCTCGAACCAGCTCAACGCCTGCTACCGGTCACTCCTCGACACTGCGACCAAGGCCCAGGCGGCTGATATCAGGCTTGGACAATGGGGAGGAGCTGGTCTCAGATCCGAGCAGTCCTCCCAGAGGAAGTCGCTTCACCAGCAGAGATGCAAGTCCGATACCTGCCGAGCGTCTGAGCCGGCCAGGAAGCTCCAGGCTCAATGAAAGGGTCGGGAACAGTGTGCTTGCGAGAAGCACAGGCGTGGGAAGCTTAGACGGGCGAGGGCAGAGTCCTTCAGCACTCGCAGGACTGTGGGGAAACTCCTGGACGGCTCTACAGGGCATTGCGACCGATCTGCTAGGGAGCGATGTCGCTGGTCCGCCACGGCAGCCTGCTCCGCGCACACGCAAGCCAATGAGCAAGCTGGAGTTCACGAATCGAGCAAGCAGTGTGACACGCTGGGGACCGACGTCAGCTCCCATGATCCATGATGTGGCCGCTGGGTCAAAGCAGGATGCTGAGAACGCTGTCAGGGCGCGTAAGAGGAAGGACATGCTATTACAGCAGGACTCGAGCTATGCAGACACGCTGGGCAAGTTCAAGCGGCGGACATCGGACGATGATCGCGCAACATCTTCGTCTGCTCCTCCTGATGATCTGGAAGCACTGGTGTACCTCCATCATGTGCAGAAAGCAGACACTCTGGCAGGGATTACGATCAGATACAATTGCTCGGCCAACACAGTGCGCAAGGCCAACAGGATGTGGCCGAACGATACAGTGCATAGTCGAGAAGCCATCGTCTTGCCAGTCGATGCCTGCGGAGTCAAAGGACGCCCAGTCTCTGGACCGGAAGCTGTGGATCTGCTCAGTGATGAGTCCGACTCACTAGCAGCTGGCCAAGCAGAAGACGTGACCCCAATCACCAACGGTCACACCACTTACCCGTCGATCTTCGACCGCGGCCAGTCCTCCACCACAGCCTCAAACGCTGATATCGAACCACCCTGGCATCATGACTCCTGGGTCCTCCTCCCAAACGCTACTCAACCCACCGAAATCGTCCGCCTCTCCCGCCAAAGTCTCGGCTACTTCCCACCCGCCCGTCGAAAAGAGAACTGCTACTCTGACCTTAACACACCCTCTTCTTCTTTCGACCTAAGCCGCTCTCCAGTCCCAGACCTCCCAAACCTCCCAGCCATGTCTCCATCTCGAGCCGACCCACCACAACGCCCTCCTCGAACCCGGAAACTAAGCTTCGCAACAACCGGTTACTTCCCCTCCTACCTCACCGGCCCCGGCGGCGTCGGCTCCATGAGCGCAGACATACGTTCCCCCGGCCCAGGCCAAGACAGTCTGAACGCCATGTTCGCCCGCCACCTCCCCGATGTCGCGCCGCCCAAGAATCAGCAATCGCTCTACCCGCCCGAGATGCCTTTATATACCGACGCAGGCACACCCATCGGCAGCGGCACAGCGACGCCGAATGTCGCGCATGCGCTGAACTTGGAGCATGTCGGCGGTGCTATTGAGCATTGGGTGAGGAGGGTGGCTAGTAAAGCGAAGGGCGCTGTTGAGCCTGGAGAGAGGAGTCGGGCAGCGAGAACTAGTGTGGGTCAGCCGGGGATGGGAGGGGGAGATGTGGGAGACTTGATCGAGATGACTGATGAGTTTGAGATTGGAGGCGATGAGAGTGAGGAGGAAGGGAGAGGGAGGCAGGGCTCTCAGGTTGCGGAGCTGAGGACTTTGAGCTGGGATGCTGGGAAGAGTAAGGTACGGAAGAGGGAAGCGAGTAAGGGAGTGAAGGATGATTAGGTGAAGTCAATACACTCGCTGTCTTCTCCCAGCCATCTGCCACCATCGCCTCATCGCTACCTCCCCATCACTCGCTCGCTCCTCAGAACCTATCGTTTGCCCTGGACTGGCTGAGCGTCCACAGCTCTTCGCCGAAGGTCGTCAAACCAATCTCCGCGATGGTAGCCGCGACCTCGTCTCTATCGGCGTGCAGGAGCTTGCACCATGCGATTGCGAGTGCCAGGCACGCAGACTCGTCGGAATCGTATGCCTAAAACATCATCAGAATTAATTTGATTGCACCATAGCTGAGGGCCCATTGCTAGAAGGAGAACGTACCATTGTTGTGACTTTGGTGAAGTCACAAGGGAGTTCTCTTGGTGATGGGGGTTGTCTATGTTATTGGTTAGTGTACCACTCCGATGCAGATACACTTTGCGCCATACTCACGAGAAGCGAGAAAGCGCTGCGCCACGGAGAAGACTTGGTGGTATTGATGGGTGAGGTAGAGGGAGAATTGATCGAGAAGTTCTTATATACGCAACAGCGAACGAAAGACTACCCTCTCCTTGGCAGGCAAGAGCGATCAACAGCAGTCGCGACTTCCCTTATACTACCACAGACCACCTACAAGCTTCTGTGAGTGCCCACCCCGTGAACAGACTTGAAAGCATTACAAAGACTATCTATGGGTATCTCATATTCCAATGACAACACAAGAAACCTCTCCATCAAACTCCTGGCTTCGCAGGCGTGACTGGAACCTCCCAGACATCGTCACCCTCTGCGCCTGCACTGCTGTGGAGGGCATTGGGAGTTGCTAAATGATTCTCAACGCTTTCGACGCCGGCAGAGGGCACCGGGGCAGCGAATGGGATAGCGCCTGTCGCGCTCCAGACTGGTAATGCGCCGTATGACGGAGTCTCAATTTTCTGCTCACGCACTGGCGAAGACTTGGCATCGACGTGTCGATTGGGTGGTTGGGCTTGAGCGGTAGCTTCTTCGCGTAGTAGCTGGCGCGCGGGACTGTCGTGTATCTCCTGTCGCTGGTCGGAGACCAACGAGGGTGCGTGGGATGGTAAGATAGGCAGGGAAGGCTGTGCGGAGTCGTTTAGAGGCGGTGCTGCTTCCGTCTGCTGCGGTAGAAGCGGCGGAGGCGGCGCTGAGGAGTATGGACCCAGCTGTTGGAATGGTAGGTGTGGAGCCGGTGCTGCAGGATGCGGGAGCTGTGGCGGTGCAGTGTCTGTGTCAGCAATGGGCCACGGACCTGCTAGGGTAGGCTCGTGTGCCGAGGCAGCTGCCAATGGCTCTGATGCAGCTGGAGGACTGACGATAGTGGCTGGGAGGGTTTGAACAGGTGTCAATCCCACTGCCACTGGAGCTGGCGGCTTGCCGTTGCCCGTTTGTGGGCCCAATCTCGCTTTCTGCGCCGGCGTGAGAACAGTAGCGCTCTTCGCCTCGGCTGGCGTGCCCATAGCAGCCTTCCTCGCTGCAGCGTTCAGGCGTCGCGTCTCAGCACCCTTGAGTGCACTCGCACGCCTCTCAGCCGCCAGCTTCTCCTTGAGCTTCCGCTCGTGTTCTTCCTTCGATACTGGTGGATTCAAGCGAAGCTTGCTAGTCTTGGACACCAGAGCATCGAAGTCGGAGACGTTGCTCGTCGGCGCCGGCGTTGGCGAATTCGGCATGGCAGTAGTCGGAGCTGGCTGTGGCGCAAGCGACACACCGTTCTCGACTGGCTGCAAGCTTACAGCAGGCGATACAGGCGCACTAGCACTGTCAGTGATTCTCCTCACAGCAGCTGGCTTCGCCGGCGACCTGGTCTTCTTGACCTGAACGCTCGGCTTCGTCGTTGCTCTGGGCACAGCGGGTGGTCTCATCGCTGCACTCGCCATCGCACTAGGCCCAGACATAGCAGGCATAGGCGGTGCCGTACCATCATCTGACAAAACGCTCATAGTACTGGCCATGCTACTCCTCCTACTCGTGCGTCTCTGCTGAGTGACTTGCGGCACGGCTTCGGTGCTCGAAGGCAGCTCAGCAATAGTCCGCCTCCGATCCGTCCTCGACGCGACCCGCAGGTGCTCTGAGCTGCCTGCCCTCGCAGGCTTAGTGGCGCGGGTGCGCAGTTGGCGAGCGGCGTCTCCCTCGACGATCGTAGGAGGACTGACGAATCGCTTCTCGGCTTTCGGGCCAGCGAGCTCTTCAGCTGTGCAAGAAAAGGTTCGACGGTCCTGCGGGATGAGCAGCTTGGAGAGTTCCTGGGCAGCGGTGATCCAGTCGACTTCAGGCGGTGGCGGGGTCGGTGGTCGAGCTTCGGCGGGTACTTCTCGCATGGTTCCAGAGATCGTACGGGCGTACCTTTGCGCATCTACGACTTTGTATGCGAATGACTCGGTCGGTGTGGCATACGTTGGCTGCTGGCCTACGCGGACTTTCTTGCCAGCACCTGGTGGAGGCGGTGGGTGAATTTTGTTCTCCAGTGCGGTGAGATTCGCAGCGGACCACCAAGAGGGATCGTAGCGACCTGGGCCGCTGCCGTGGCCGAGTGACATGCTATCGAGCTGCTGCTCGAGGCTGAGAGCACCGTTTGCACCATGCATCGATCTGCCCAGCCCGCTCTGCTGCGGAGGATATGCCGAGTTCGTGATCGATGTCTCCGGCAAGCAGAGTCCGGATAGGTGGCTCAGCACACCACTGCATAGTGCTCGATCACTATAGCCACCCTCGAGCACACTGATCACTCGGCCATCGCAGCCGCTGCCAGTCTCTTGCGAAAGCTGCACGATGTCGCTCGTGAAGCGCGCGTAAAACTCAGTCGGCACATTGACTTTGTGTCGCTGCATGCCCTCACCTTCATACTCCGAGGCGTCAAAGCCAGCGGAGATGAAGATCGCAGCTTTCGGCTGTACCTTGCCCTCGCTCCGCACCCTCTCTGTATGGTGGCGCAAGAAGACTCGCGCCTTGTCGATGAGCACCCGATATCGATCCTCATATAGGTGCCAGAACTCATCAATCGTCTTCCAGGTCTGAAGGTGTACGTTCCAGATCGACTGACAGTGCGCATTCTCGATACATAAGCTAGCTGCCTGCACCTTCTCATCGTCGCCGAGCTCACATGGATAGCTGTTGATGTCGTGAAGACTGTAGTAGCCGATGTCTGGGCCCAGCTTCGACTTGTTGAGCTTGCCGTTCTGTCGCTTGACGTAGTTCTTTCCATTGCGCTCCCAGGTGATTGCTTGACTGCCGTCTCCGTGGTGTAGGTCAAAGTCGATGATTGCAGCATGGGTGAGCCCGTGAGTCTGCGCTGCATACTCGAGCCCTACGTGCACGTTGTTGAGCCAGCAAAAGCCAGAAGGGAAGTCTGCACTGCAGTGATGGCCAGGTGGTCGGACTGCCACAAAGGCTCGACTCGTTCGGGTTCTGCTGTCGAACACGCCGTCCACCGCATCTGCAACTCCTCCAAGCGCACCTTGGAAGGCCTGAAGTGACTCTTGGCAGAGATACAGATCGCCCTGATGGAACGTCCGCTTCTCGATTCCGTCAGTCGACGCAGACCGCGTAAGCTCCTTCTCTCCCCTGGCCAGCCTCTCCCCAGCTAGTCCACACATCCCCGTGAGCTCGCCCATCCACGCCGAGCCATGTACACTCGTTACACATGGACTCGTGACCTCCATCTCCCGTGCAGTCCGCCTGATCTTGAACGGCGGCGGCCCATCGACCTTCCTCTCTGGATGCGGCGCATGTCTTCCACCCTGCTCATGCCCTCCCATCCTCACGAAGGCAGTCGCAGCGCCCAGCACTCCAGCGTGAAGTCTCTCTGGTCGCTCCACAATCATGGCCAGATTGCCTTTGCTCGTTTTGGGGCGAGAGAAGCGATGCCCGTAGCAAGCATCATGCAGCACTACAAGAGTCTCCGCTCCTACATCGTCCTCCATCTTCGCCAACTCCCGCGCAAAGTGCATCTTCGCTACATCTGGTGCGGTCAGAATGACTGGCTCCACGATCGGCTTCATGGTCGCCTGAGCCTCCCTAAGGCCAGAGATCAGGTTGCTGATGGAGCGTTTGGGTGTTGGTCGTTTGTCTGACTGATCGGGAGTGTGCTGGCCTGACAGGGAGGAGCGGGAGTGCTGCCTGTTTAAGCGAGGAGAAGGAGCAGCTTGAGGTGTCGTTTGGCGGGAAGGGGTGCGGCGGGCGGAGTGGGGCGTTGGCGGGGCATTACGGGCGGTGGAACGTCCTGGGGTAACGGGGGGAGGGGTGCTACTTGGGAATTCGTCCATTGTCTTTACACTGCTGGGCAGAGGCGGGCGTGCAGAGCCAGGCGATGAGTTCGGATAGTCCATTCTCGCTATCGTTGCGCCGCTGGGCGCCTATATCGTCCACGCAGATATGAGACAATTGACGTTCTGTTTTACGACGCGAAAGAAGTCGCGTTTGATGCGCACCAATCATGTCTCACCACCACAATGCCTTGGCATATCATCATGCTCGAAACGATAGAACCCCCATCCACGGCGACGATAGCCTGCATTACTCAAGGAATCGACCTTGGCGCTATCTCATCATGGCGATGGACGCCCCTCAAACCGCCACCCCAACAATGAGCAACACCATCTCCTCCGCCGACTCAGAAACCTTCTACAACTGGTCAACCTTCTTCTCCATCCTCACCGGCCGCGCAGACCCCACCCTCCGCCAGAAGTACTACGACCACCACGACGACATCAACGAAGAAAAGTACACCACGCGCTGCAACAAGGACAAAGAATGGCTCTTCAAGCACTCCCCCATAATCCGCTTCATGAGCCATAATATCGACCTCCTCGCCCCAAGCTCAGGCACAGCATCAATCACAAGCGACACAGTGACCTGCGCCCGCTGCCCCACCTCTCAGGCAGGTGGCTTCAGTCCCACGCACGGCATTTTGATCTGCGCGAATCATATCCGGAATCGAGGGCATTTAGAGGACACGCTTGCGCACGAGATGGTGCATGCCTACGACCACATGCGGTTCAAGCTCGACCCTTACGATCTACGGCACGCGGCTTGCATGGAGATTCGGGCGAGTACGTTGAGTGGGGAATGTAGATGGGGGAGGGAGTTCTTCACACGAGGGCAGTGGGGGTTGACGCAGCAGTTGCAAGAGTGTGTGAGGCGGAGAGCGACACTGAGTGTGGCTGCGAGACCGGCGTGTAAGGACGATGTGCAGGCTGTGAGGGTCGTGGATGAGGTTTGGGAGGGGTGTTTCCGGGATACGCGGCCGTTTGATGAGATATATCGGTGAGGCGTGGTAGGATCACGACGAGAGACGAGACTGGAAGAGACAGAGGTGGACTTCTTCGACGTTGTGTCTGGGCAAAGCTCTGGCCTGGTGGTAATTTAACCGGACGTCTTCTGCTCGGAGCCATTGCTGAGAGGAATCGCGACGATCAACGCGGCCCAGCGCCTTGCACGGCTGTGGAATTGGACATCCATTCGCAACGATGAAGGGATCTTCCCAGCCTCTGCGCGTTCCGACACCCGGCGTTCGGACTGAACAGGAACTTCACAAAGCAACGGCAGACATCGCGCCATCGAGACGGCGACCGCCCACCATGTACTGTCAGCGGTCAAGCGACCCCGATGGTCGATATCTACTGCCGTAGGCAGTTCCGTTGACCTGACCTGACAGTCGCGTCGCCACAATCTCAGAGGACGAAAGCGAAGCTTGAGACGTCAAGGATCCGCGGTGAAGAGCAGAGGTGAGGCGGACGAATAGAGGGACGACAGCGCGGAGGACCATCGCTTCATGTATAGCGAGACTACGAACTCCCAGCGATAAACTCCACTCAAATGCAGACCAGAGACGAAGATTCATTAGTGCCTTCTCTTCATCACTTCCCACCCTTGACACAATGCCGCAAAATCCACGGATGCCGCTCCACCTCCTCCAGCGCCAGTCGCTTCTCCGGATCCAACACAAGCAGTCGCTTTATGAGATCCCTCGCCTCCGCGCTCAAATTGGTCGGTATAGTCATCTCCCCCCTCGCAATGCGTCTCTGCGTCATAACAGGCGTATCCTCAAACGGCGCCTCCCCCACGAGAAACTCATAAGCCAGCACGCCCAAACTCCACAAGTCAACCTTCTCATCGTACCAGTTCTCCTCCCTCCCCGGCCGGATCATCTCAGGCGGCAGATAATCGAGCGTGCCGCACATAGTTTTCCGCCGGTTGTTAGGCGCGTGTACTGACCAGCCGAAATCTGAGATTTTGATTTCACCATGAAGCCCGACGAGAATGTTCTCGGGCTTGATGTCCCGATGAATAACGTGCTTCTTATGCAGATACTTCAACGCACTCGCCATCTGCGCGATATACTGCGCGGCCAACGGCTCCGCGAACTTGCCCGCTTTGCGCAAATGCTTGTACAACTCCCCCCTCCCAGCAAACTCCAGAATCAGGAAGATCCGCTTGCTATGGTGGAAATGGCCGTACAAGCGCAGCACATTCGGATGCGCGAGGTTCGACTGTATCTCAATCTCGCGGCGGACTTGTTTCTCGACTTTTCCCTGCTGTAGTTCGGATTTGTGCAGCACTTTGAGCGCGCAGACGAAGCCTGTGGAGCGCGTGCGGGCAAGGTAGACGCGCCCGAATTTGCCTTTGCCGAGGGGTTTGCCGATTTCGAACATGCCTAGGTGGAAGGCTTTGGGGGGTGTTGGGATGGACTGTGTTATTGGGTCTGCGGAGCTGTCTGAAGGCCGAGATTCGGTCGCTGTGGAGCGGGGGAGGGCCGTAAGTGATGATCCAGACTGTGCCGATTGCGAAGGTAGGGTGATCTTGGTGAGGTGCTGTGGCTTTGACGTCGTGCTGTTGTTCGCGATTTTCTGGAGAGGGAGTTTGAGGCGCGATTGTGATGCTGAGAGGGAGGAGGCGAGGGTTTTCGATTTGTTGAAGGGCGCGTTGCTGTCGAAGTTCTCATCCTGCACACTCACACCCTCCAGGGCGCTCGAGAGATAGTCCACGTTAGCCATGATGCGCTGTAGTGATTGTGCGTGCTTGCGACAGACCCGCGACGTGCCAATGCTCAATGTCGAGGTTGACTTTACAGCCGGCGTTGGCATGACGATACGTCGGATTTACGTTAATCCGGTGAAGTGACTCTAGGGCGCCGCTTTCGCATGCGAGCGCATGCAGGTACGATGCAGATCCTCAAATAAAGGCAGGCGCACATTTCTCCTTGAAGGCATCCTATTGCCTTATCCTCGAAGGCATTGCACTTCTTCGCCTTGTTATTCTGGCGTGACACATAGTAGCAATCCCCCGCCCAAGGTATCCTGGAACGCCGCACAACACTTATTCTCTCTTTCTGGCATCAGAGTTCAAAGTCCGCGTGTGCTGGGGACTCTACGAAAAAGGTTGGCAGTACTAGCCGCCACGATGAAGAGGCACCTGACCATAGTGATCAAGCTGGGTAATTCTCCTCAGGTATACGCTCCGTCGTCTGGCGAACAATCGTCCACTAACAATGACGCGCGCAGGCACATCCTCCATAGTCTCGGAGGATACGCATGAGCCGCTCGTTTCGATAATCGGTACGATCGTCGAGACAGTTGTTGCATTACGGCGAGATGGGCATCGAGTCATTATATGTTCGTCCGGCGCGATCGGCATGGCATTGCATCTCACCGGCGAACCGCGACGACCCAAGCACTTGCCAGATGTACAGGCATTGGCCTCGATCGGTCAAGTGAGCCTCATGAACATGTGGACGCAGCAGTTTGCATACTTCAACATGCTTGTCTCTCAAGTCTTGCTCACTCGACACGACATCGCAGACCGGAACCAGTACCTCAACGCACAAAACACGTTTGCGTCATTGATGTCGAGGGGCGCCATACCTGTGGTGAACGAGAATGACACGATATCGGTTCAGGAGATCAAATTTGGCGACAATGATACGCTCAGCGCGATCACAGCTGGCATGGTCCAAGCAGACTATCTCTTTCTGATGACCGATGTCGACTGCCTGTATGACAAAAACCCAAGAAAACACTCTGACGCTATAGCAATCGAAGTCGTTGAGGATATTTCAGATCTCGACGTTGATGTATCGTCTGCTGGTTCTTCTCTAGGCACTGGAGGCATGGGTACTAAGCTTACAGCAGCTCGCCTGGCCACGGCAGCCGGAGTGACTACAGTGATCACGAGAAGCAGCAAACCTGGCAATATAGCTAGTATCGTCAGATACGCAGAGAGTCAGAAGGCTGCTGCGAAGAGTCTCGAATCGAGTCTCGAACTGCCTGCTCAATCGACGCCTGGCATTGCCACCCCAGATTCGTCACAAGCTCCTGACTCTGCGAACAGCACAACAACCGACATCGAGATTCCGCCATTGCACACTCGCTTTCTGCCCGATCCTCATCCAATCCGAGATCGATATTTCTGGCTACTACACGGTTTGGCGCCACACGGAACCCTGTTCATCGACCGCGGTGCCTACACAGCTCTCACGAATGGCGCGGGCTTGCTACCTGTAGGTGTTGTAGATGTGGACGGCTCGTTCGGACAGCAGGAATGTGTCCGGCTGAGCATATTGCCTACACGAGAGTCTCCTCTGAGCGAAGCAGAAGAAGCAGGCCGCGCTCTGGTGAACTATAGCGCAATCGAGATCAAGCGTATTAAGGGACTGAGCAGTCGAAAGATCGCCGAAGTCATAGGGTACGCTGACTCCGAATACGTGGCATTGAGGGAGAATATAGCCTTTTTCAAGAGGGAGGGTAGTAGACCCGGTACTCCTAGCGGAGAACGTGAGAAAGATGTGACGCCAAAGCGATATAGTCTGGGGCGACTAAGCAACTATGTAGCTGGGTAGCCCTTCTTCTCAAGAATTGACTGGATCCGCTTTTGGACCGATCCGTGTACTCATGACAGTCTGTCCAGATTTAGGCCCTCTCTGAGCAGCGTACGATCGCGATCCAGTGAAGGTCTTTTCCCTCATCTCAGTGATGGGAGATTGTGCCTATGGACTTCAGCATGTATCTAGCAGAGAGTGCTCGTATCGTTCATTCAAAACGAGAGATGCGAATGCACACAATGATGGCAGCTGCTCTGCATCTCACGAGGACTGCGTGGAGGCATCGGTAGGGGGTGTACTATCTCCCCAAGTTCAAAGTGCATGGCTTCTCATTGGGATGATGGCGACATGTCGCAGTAGAGAATCGGACCACCATGAGAGCGCAGGAGCAGCGACTGTCGAGCAGATGGAAGGCCCCGGTTTGTGAACCCCTATACTAAACGCCTTTTCCAGTCCGCCTCAGTCCAATAGTAAGTCTATCTGCATCATGTATGTCGTAGTCCTCAATGTCTAAGCGCCTTGCTCCCGGATTCCATCTTGGTATACTTCCTTATACTTGATACATAGTTCACATATTTGTCGCCAAAAATCTGGCTCCGCCAGGTCACCATTGACACGCCTGCGTCATCGTTACTCCTTCGTATCTTACACAGCCACATCTTAGCTGCGCCTGCGCGCAGTGAAACATATGGACAGACTGCCAATGGTGGAGTCGAGATGCAGCTCACGTGCCGGCTTCCGAACCATGTTCTGATATCGGACCCGCACTCAAGGGCTGGCAGTTGCTATTGTGACGGTGCCAGTACTCCCGGTGGCACTCGCCGACTTCGCATCCTCCAGCTCAGCAGGTGTCTTGTACATCGGATCCACGCGATACCGATGGTTGTACTCAGCCCAGACATCCAGATAAGCCCCTGACTTGTCTCTAGAAGGAATGCAAACGACACTTTCCGGGGCCTTGACCTTACTCCAGTCGATGAGCTCAATGCCCTCTTTGTCAAATTCTGTCCTCAATCGGGCCGGAGCAGGATCGGCAGACTCGATCATGATATGCCAGTCCTCGATTGTCGTCCGCACTTGAGTCGCCATGACGATTCTTGCCTTACCATTGCGAATGTTCCAGATGTCTCGCCCAACATACTTACACTCACTGGCGCCGGGGCAGTCTTGCTCCAGATAACCAGGCGCACTCATTAACTGGCCCCATGTACCCAGCGCACCGCCTGAGTGTCCGCCGGTCCAGCCGGAAGTGATACTTGAGCGAAAGCGCAGATGATCAACCGTGAACAGCGATGCATCAAAAGCAGACATGCCTCCCCACCCGCTGTACATTGGTAGTGGTAGACCGTCGAGCCAGCGTGCGTGATCGGCGGCGGATTGTGTTATATATGCGTCACTGACCCAGCTTTCATTCGAAGATAAAGGGGTATAGCCGCCTGGAGTTTTGAAGGGATAGATCAGGTCCCCATTGGCGCCACGCCCAACCCACATGTCGTATACGCGAGTGACATTCGTGAAGACGTAGGTGTCGTCGTCTTCTGGATCAGCTGGAGGTTCATAGCCCACTTCACCTGGCCGGATCTTCCGATGCACTGTACCCCAGTCCATGCCGAAGACCATATCGGCCTTCTGCAGCCGCTGCTGATGGACCAGCTCCAACACATCGCTGGCGCACATCATCACGTCGTTGATGAAGATCAGCGTTCCGGTCTCCGCGAAGGGCATCAGGGGCTTCAACGCCAGGTTGCGGATCTCAGACAGCATGACAATACGGTCGTTGAAGCCAAAGTCCGAGATCATTCGTGATGAGTGGATGAAGATGCCGTCCACCTTCAAGGCTGACAAGGCTGCGCCGAAGTCTGACAAGAGAGCGTGCGTTTGATCCATCGAGCCATTCTCGTAGATCGAGATATAGACCTTGTTGTACGTCAAGAGGTAAGCTATAGCTTCTAACAAAGCCAACGACTGCGCAGGAATGACACCTTCGGAGTCTTTGAGATTGATGGCGATGGAGATGACCGAAGTTCGCCCAGGTCTCTGCCATCGATGGGACTCTGTGACTGGATGAAGCGCAGTGTGCTCATACCGGGATGGATTGAGTGAGCATGTGGGATACTCGGGCTTTGGTCTGCCAGCATCTCGCATTGTCTTCGCAAAGCGAGACTGTACAGTATCGAATAGCCATGCTAGTGGATCCGTGACCGATGATGCACTCACTGGCGCTGTGAACGGCCGTCCGAGGTCAATGCCTTCAACTTCGATCACGGGATGGATCTCGGGCTTCTTGGAGGTGATAGTTGGCGAAGTTACAACCGTCCGTACTGAAGAATCGGATCCGAGAAACAGCGTCGTGCTGCCAAATATGAACAGCAGGCTGGCCACGCCTGCAAGAATGTAGAGTTGTCTACTCTGGCTCGACATGGAGGCCCAGCTGGCGTTCGCGAACATGTTGGAACCGATCGGTTGATAATCGAAAGCCGTGAGTCCTCTGTGTAATCCAGCAATCCAGATACCACGAGTGCGAATAAATGCTCATCTGTGCTGTTGAATGGCACAAGCGTTTGTGGTCATCATCTGGAAGGTTCAGTACTTCATTAGTTTTTAGGCGCCTTTTCCCTCGTGTGCAACGTGGTTCGTCAAGAAATCATGATACGTGTATCACTACATAACGAAAGAAAACTGGGCCTAGCCCCTAGTATGAGGTGAGGTGAGATCCAACACAGGAGATCACGCAAGCCACATCAGCACGGAAGGCTGAAGCGCGATCAAAAGAGGCTTTGGCTTGCTTGCCGCTCCGATCCCGAACCGGCATAGATGGGGGGTGATTTGGCAAAGAGTAAGGACCTTGCGTGTGAAAACTACCTATAGCAGCTAATCGGTGAAGGCATGCAGAATTCAGTCTGCACTGATTGCACATGAGAACACTCTGTGCAGGCCGAGTGTCTGAGTTTGACAACGCAGCAACGGCGTGAGCTCTCTACACCTCGAGACGAACTAGGATCAATGTCTGCGATGGCTTCAACTGTGGTAGACCCAACGGCCACCCTGAATGCTCTCCTTGAACAATATGTACATGTTGGCGGTCTGATCACCGGGATTGCTGCAACGACGAGCGGCACTATACACATCTCCAAGAAAGGGTACGCTGACGTCCTGCACAAAGCTCCAGTCGAAAATGATCATCAGTTCGGTATCGGGAGCATAACTAAGACGTTTGTGGCGGTGGTGGTGCTTCAATTGATCGAGGAAGGCAAGCTACGTCTCACCGACAATGTCTCGCATCATTTGAAAGAATATGTCTATCGAGATATCGACTGCATGGCAGATGCCAGCATAAAGCAGCTTCTGAGCCACCGCGCCGGCATCGATAACTGGGAGGCAGATCCAGTGTGGCTTGTCAATGGGCGAGGTCGAGACATACGCCCAAGCTATGTTTGGGAGCATGCAGAAACACTGGAGTATATTCGTCGGCCTAAACGCTTCGCTCCTGAGCCTGGGAATTACTACTACGCCGACACCAACTACACCGTACTAGGTTTGATTATCGAGGAGGTCACGCAAACGACAGCCGCAGCGCAGATCCGACGACGTATCCTCGATCCGCTGGGATTGCACCGAACGTGTCTCGAGGGTTTCGAAGAGCGCGATGAGAAGCACGCGCCTCGTCGATACCACCTCAATACTACACAGTTTCGCGACTCGGCAGGAATCAGCGACAGATTTTCAATCGTAAACGATGAACTGATCGATGTCACTGTCTCCAACTTGTCAGGTGCGTGGCTCGCAGGCGGTATGATCTCTACCGCTGCAGACTTGCTGAAGTTTGGGGCTGCAATGCAGCAAAACAAATTGCTCACGCGTGACAGTGTTGCAGTCATGCAGAGCTTCCAGCCTGCGACCCCGGGATTGGAGATGGGTTGCGGCCTGTTTCGGCTGCAGACCGAGACTGTAGGTCCATGGTTCGGTCATTTCGGTGCTGTACTAGGATTCTCTGCCGGACTGTGGTGGCAGGACGACTGTGTCGTGTGCCTACTTACAAATGTTGGCACGCTGCAGACGGGTGAACAGTCTGCCGTGACGACCTTGATTCGTGAGTCGGGGCTCCTGAGCATAGCGGTAGACTTAGTGAGCCAGTAGGCTTCACGCTGCTGCTGTACAATTTCATGCTCGTGCTTCTTGTGCATATCTGTTCGCGTGATGTTCTCCACTTTGCAGGTCGTCACTTCTACTTTACGCGCTCGACAAAACCATTCCTTGCGTTGTGACCAATCCCTGTCAAAATATTTCGCATGGCCGATGGATTGATCGACGTATCTCCAATATGATTGTCGTGTGAGGGAGCACCAATTGAGGATGGCCGTCAGGCCAACATGACTTGCTGCCTCAGTCCGCTTGTTCCTCCCTCACGAACTTGTGCGAACAAAACTTTCTTCTACTCAATCATAAGGCATCATGGCGACCACAGGCATGCCAGCAGCGACCATGGCGCCGGGTCCGTCAGCCGGAGTGGAATCCTTCACGACCGAGAACGGGCAGTGGAAGATCACGACTCGCAAGCAACCCATACTGAAAGCCGAACCAATCGAGGAGCTTCACAAAGCCATTGGCATTCCGATCCCCGAAATGATCTTCGGCGATAACTATGTAGCAATCGAGCACGTACAGACACGTTGGAAGCTCGACTTCAACGCGAAAGATGCGCTCGATTGCGTCAGCAAAACCGAAGAGGGTATGCTTCAGGTCGCAGTTGCGGATGCTTGGAAGAAAGACCGCGAGCACAACGAAGATATCAAGCAGGTTGTCAAGCCATTCGACTGGAGCTATAGCACGGACTACAAAGGTACCACGCAACCTGGGCAAAATAGTGGTGACTGGCTGATAACGACCCAAGCCAAGCATCCGGTTCGAGCAGATCTGCTCAGCCGACCGGACCCTATCCTCTTCTTCGGTGAGGTCGATCTCTACGAAGACGAACTCGCCGACAACGGAATCGGCCTACTGAGCATCAAGATCCGCGTGATGCCAGACCGGCTACTACTGTTGAGTCGCTTCTTTCTTCGCCTGGACGATGTCATTGTACGGATCCGGGACACCAGGATATACATCGAACATTCTAGCAACACTGTGGTACGGCAGTATACTGCCAAGGAGGCGAAGTACGATGAACTGTCAGAGAAGCTACGCGGCATGCGCGAGAACGTTGCCGAGGCGCTGCGAGAGCCGAACAGGATTGCTCCCTTGCTCAACACGATCGAGGATCGTACGGAGGTTTTCGAAGTACACTGAAGCACATTGACCTCGCCTCTCCGGGGCGCCTGCCATCCCACTGGCGGTCTCATCCCGGTCCTCCTCGTATCCAGTCAGGAAAACGGCAACCCTGCCCTTCGAGGTGCCGAGAAGTGACCTGCAATGTGACCTGCGATGTGACCTGGAGACATGGCTTCGTTCTTGTCACTCGCCAGGAAGCACCAGCAAAGTCAACATGCGGCCGTGCCTACAAACCATGTTCCACGAAGGGGTGAGACCGCGAGGCATTGGTCATCATCCTTGGTCCCACATCAAATATGTTCACGAGCGCTTTCACGACATGCTGCATGAACATTGAATGCTACATAAGGCGATATATCCGCATCTGTGGTCACCATGGTGACACACTGAAAATCCCAGTGCGTACACGTTGGCGGATACAAGGCATGCAGCTCCGTAGGCATACACAAGCTGTGTGATTCCTCTGTTGGTCCGGAAAGCCGATAGGCCTGTCGTTGTCTAGATCATCACAGTCACCTCCGAAATGCTGGGGTCTGAAACGACTACAGTATGCCACGGGACCTCGGCTGGGCATCCTGACGGCATCTCTGCAGCGCAAGCCAAGCAGCACAGACATGAAGCCTTGGAAGTGGGTTCTGGTGTAGTGATAGCTCTTCCGGAACTATACAACGCTTTTCTGTATCTATACAGTACAGGCCGTTATACATAATGAGACGCCGCAGTGCGAGACCGTCCATTTCTCCTTGACGCAGTAAGCATCCCTGTGAAGGGGTCGTCAAGGCGATCCAAAGAATCCAGCTTGCTACACGACGCGTCAGTCCATGATCGCCAGTAGCGCCGAGCTGCGAGAACAAAGTACCAGACAGCCTTCGCAAGCATCGCCGTGTGTACCACCCATCACATATCCATTACAATTCCGCGCAGCAAAGTAGTAGCACCGATGGCAATTCAATTCCGTGCCCTTTGGAGCATGCTCTTGAGGTAGAGGCGGCACGGGTGGCAACGCTTTATTTGGAGGACCGCTTCCTCGTCGATCTTGCACGGTGCTTGTGCTTGTTGGTGATGTGCTCCGGCTACTCGACCTATCTCGTGACGATGGGTATGTGCTTCGATGGCTTGCAAAAGCTGTGCGTAGTCGCAGGCGTGGCCGGAGTGATCGCGATATCGACCGTATTGATCGCGAGTCATCGCAGTCACGGTCTTCCTCCTCTGTGGCTGGTGAGAGGGCTCGAGGTGCCACTGGACGCCATCGTGATTCGCTGCTACCGCTGTCTGAGGCTGGCTGAGAGTTTAGTGTCGTCAGGCTGTCCATCGATCGATGTGACCGCGTCAGAGAAGGCAGCCGTGAGTGTTGTTGCGTCTGTACCGAGTCCGAGCTGGAGAACAGTCCATCGAGATACGCCGGCCGACTCGGCCTGGGTCGGGAGAAGGACTGCATGATGTGTCTTCAAGGCGCGGATCGCTGGCAGGGTCGAGTTCTGGTG